>LNAC01000575.1:306599-436901 GCA_002007465.1 Ailurus styani
AGGGGTACAGGTCTGTGAATCATCAGGCTTACATCTTTCACAGCATTCACCAAAGCACAAACCCTCCCCAATGTCCATAACCCATCCACCCTATCCCTACCCTCCCACCCCCCAGTAACCCTCAGTTTGTTTTGTGAGATTAGGAGTCTCTTATGGTTTGTCTCCTTCCCCATCCCATCTTGTTTCATTTTTTTTCCCTCCCTACCCCCCCATAACCCCTGCCCTGCCCCTCAAGTTCCTCATATCAGAGAGATCATATGATAATTTCTCTGATTGACTTATTTCGTTCAGCATAATACCCTCTAGTTCCATCCACGTCGTTGTGAACGGCAAGATTTCGTTTCTTTTCTGATTCTACTTTTTAAGAGGTGGTCAAATATCTCCATTTCCTTCACATGCTCTGTTTTTTGCTTTGCTTTGCTTTGTTTTTTGGTTTAACACGATAATTCTGTAAGTGTTTCAGTGGCATAACAGAAATAATAACAAAGTACATTTTGTGTTTTTGATCATCTCATATCTTTTTAAGAAATAGAATAAGATGAAACCTTTTTGAATAGATAAAAAGCTACCTTTCTCTGATGCTTTCTAATCATATTTTTTTAATTTAATCATAATCTCCTATGTCTTAGTAGTTTGCCACCTGTGAGATATCATTGTCATAAGCGCCATGCTACCCTTTCAGTGAATAGTAAGAGCTAACCACTGGCAATAATCCTTTTGGCTCATTAGAGGGAAATAAATAAATAGTGCTTTTATATACAGGCATGTATAAAGTAAATAAGCAGTAAAATATTTCATTTATGATATAGTAATTAAGTTTAGAACTACTAAGTTCATAAAAGTGATATTAAGAAATACCAAAGAATTCAAAATGTTTCAAATTTCCTCTCATTTAGTTTTCAACAGTTCTTTGAAATAGATATTATTATCCTTTTTACAAAGGAAGAGTTTCAGGGAAATTAAGTTATGTTGCCCATTTTCACTCATTGGAGTGTTTGAATGCAGGTCTATATTAATTCTAAAATCCATACTCTTTTTCCATACCACTCTACAGTCTCAAGTAAAACATTTTTACTCTTTTTCTAAGTATTTCTATTCTATTATCCCTCTTTATCCCCACTATATTATGTTTAGTAAGCCATGCAATAAACACCCAGTTTGGCCAAGTTCAGGGAAGTGAGGTGACTTGTCTGAGCTTGCTCCGTTCTTTAGGGATTTATCAGAGATTAGAATGCTGCCGAGATGACCCCAGCTCTTTATAGCCCTAGACCATGCAAGCTCTGCTTAGATTCCTCTCCTGTTACTTAACTCCCATCATCTAAAATAATTATTACCCTCAAACAAGGAAGTAACTATAGCTATTTTTATTCTGAGAATGTAGAACTCAGCTCTTCATTTCAGGGACCATGCCAAACACTGCTAATTGGATTTCATTTAATTGGATTAAAACCAAAGAGGCATATTTACCCCCTCTTGTCTGTGTAACTTCACCCTTCTTCTTTAATCTTCATAAAACATCATGTATTTGGTAAGATAGCATTTTGGGGACTGTAACTGGAGTAGCTGGTGACTCTCAAGAAGTCTGAAAGTAATAATCATTTCTGGCATAATAGGGTGATACATTCTCACAGTAATAAATTGAGAAGAGACTGTACTGAATTCTGACGTCATTTCTAAAGATGGAGGCTACAAATGTGTACAGAAAATAGATACTTGGCTTCTTCGCCAGCCGACTTAGTGGCTTATCCATGAGGATTTGAGACTTAGTTCTCTCTACTACTTACTCATAAGTATAGTAAGAAACCAACCATTATAAAATCAACTTTGGAAGCAATTTCCAATGGATGGAAAGTGGTGAATCTTTTATTGGTGTTAGTATGTTTTTAGATGGCTTATTTTTGGATTTGGAATATGCAAAAAAAATTAATTTCCTTGTACCTTACCCATTGTTGTGTGTTAATCTGTTTTTCTGTCTCATTTCTATTTGAAAGCTAGGAATCATTGAAAAGAAAGTATATTTTAAAGTAAATCTTTACAGATCACAGTAAAATAATTGGCTAACTTACGATTTATATCAGAAACACACAATGGATTGATTAGCTGTATGCCTGGGATATTACCAAGTGAGTGAGGAATCCATTTCCATAATTGTCAAAAATATGATAACCTTGAACCTTATGTTTTGCTCCTATTTTGACCAATTGCATAGATAAGTGTGTGTTAAAATTTATAAATTGTGATTTAATCAGGCAGTTTTCACACGTTGTAGAAATAGTTTATGCATTTGAGGAAGAGTTGGAGAAGGTCCCCTTAAGCCCCTTTTCACTGTAAAATTATAATGCAATAAGCCTAGGTTTGTAAGACAAAGACAGTGTGGAAGAACCAGCAAGAAGTTTTGTTGGGCTAATTTACTGGTGGGAAAATGGATTTACTGCCTTGCATTAAAGTGGAGACTAAAATTTTAATCAGATGAATGTTATGTATTATATATTTAAGCTATTTTAAAAGGCTGTTAGGGAATTAGTTTCTCATGTAATTGCTGTTCAGAAAAACAGTTTCTGAAATGATGAAAATTTTATATTAGATGTAACTAGATTCATTAATATGCTCACATCCATTTTTTTATATGATAAAGCAACATGTAAAAACAACTTAAGAAAGAATATACATGAGTCCAATAGTGGTTATGATTTCTGGTCCGGGTGAACTATCTTTTGGAAATGAACATAAAAGATGTATTTTGAGACTTCTTGGTCTCTTAAAATGTAGCCAGTTACTTGCAGAAACTATGTGTTTCCTACTTTAGCCATACCAACATTGATAAATGTTGCTAAGTCTAAACAAAGTATTTTCATTGACAAAGAAGAACAATGCAGTTTAAAAATCTTACGTTTTTTTGGTCAGAGTGAGTAATTTGAGGAACTTTCAAAATAAGTTTTACTACATGAAAGATTCTTTTACATATCTGTCTATATTTTATAGTTTCTCTTAAGTAAATGGCTATTATTTTCTTGTTTTTATGAAAAAATTTTTCTTTGTACACAATATCAAGCCAGAGAAAAAATGTTCCTGACTTCAAAGATAGATGCTGATATTTTCCCCAATGGATTATCACTTACATCTTCTCAGGAATGTTGGTGAATTGAAAGCACCAGGGAAAGCTGGTTCTAACTCATTGTTCCTCAAAAACACCTAGTGGAATGGGCTGCAGGCAGGTCCTTTCGTCTCCATCATTGCTGTTCTTTACTACAATGATTTGTTTACTCAGAACCGTGCTGCAACCATACATAAGTTGTGCCCCCATTTCACAGATAGGAGCATGGGGGAGTATGCAACAGTTCAGGTACTTGCCCAAGGTCATACAACAATGGGTGGCAAAGCTGGGCTTCGAATGTAGGTCTCTGTCCCAAATCTGTCATTGCCAATACCAATCTCAGACAGAAGAGATCACATTCTTTCTCTTCCTTCCTCCCTTCTGTGACTCATCCTTTTGTCCTTCCTCTTTCTCTTCTTTCCCCCCTTCCCTTTCTTTCTTCTTTCCTTTCTTGGGTCCTTCCATTAAAGCAAAGAAACCAAACGCCCTCATGTTTGTAAATGGAAGCCTTTTCTTATCATTTTTATCCATCCATTATTTTTGAAGGCATACTGGAGACCAGGTACTGTGCTGGGCCCCATGGAGGGCTAAACAGTTTTGAATATTATCACAGTACACTGTGATCTGTAGAGCTTTATCACACAATAGCAATCGTTTGATTCCTGGAAAATATAAGGCACTGTCTCCTAAAAACTCACATTTTCCTTAACTAAACAGGGGCAAATTAAAATTGTCCTTGGTTCTGTTTCAGTTCAGCAGTTCTGAATCTCCTTTTGGGAATTGCTAGTAGAGAGCAAGTTCCCAATCATAGCTACTATTTTTAGTTTCATAAGGACTATTGTGTCTATAAATGGTATTCCCTTTGTTGAGGCTAATGTCTTAAATGCAGGCCAAAATCAATTAGCTATTATGTGTAACCAGGCTACCCATTAGAAAGGTAGCATTTCTCTTTTGTATATGCTGCCAGTATTTGGCACTTAAACCACAGGGTATGGAATTGAGATGGTGACTGTTGCTTTTCTGGAAGTAGCTTAAACCAACGATTTTCGTGTATGTGTTTCCCTTTCTCTCCTCCGAGAAAGGATAATTTAAATTTGACAACATTTAATCACAGAGGAAATAAATAAAATAAGTTGTTTTGCAATCCCTCCCTAAAGGATTTCTCCAGAAAACACAGATACCCCCAGTGGCGGTTGTCTCTTACCTCCTGGCTCAGCACCTGCAGATTTGTCTGCTGGAGAGTTAAGTCCGACAGGTCTTCTCTCAAAGGACAATACGAGTGTTAATTAACAAATGTCGAATTTCAACCATCCTGCAAACACCACTTAGCCAACTGCGATGGCAGCAATATTTGTCTTGTTAAAGACCCTGAAGTTAAATTACTGCTATACTATTTTCCTTCAAGGCCAACTTGTTAGTTATGGTGGAAGTGAGCTATTGCCTGGGGTCTCCTCATTCATCTGGACTTCCCTTTATTATTTTAAATGAGCTCATGAACGTAGGGACTGCAATTTGCATGCTTTGTTTGATGAATTCTACCTGACAGTCCTGTCTATGATTTTCCTTGTGAGAGGAACAGAAAGACTGAAAATGAGTGAATTGTCTCTTAAAAACTCATGGTTTTATCTACTTCCGTCACAGAAATGTGAGATTTAAATGTTCCTGAGTTAAGGAAGGTTTGGTAACAGGAAACAGGAAGTCTTATAGTCTAACATTTTTGAAGGAAGATGGGTATTTTTTTCTTTCACTCTTTCTTTCTTGCCCCCACCCTTTTTTATTTCTGCTCTTCAGTTACGCTTTACTTAAAACTTTGATTTCTCCTATTGGTTTTATGGGGATTCCTCTGAAAGACATCAAATGCCTCCCTCCATAGGAAGCTCTTTCATAGGACCCAGTTCTTTTCATCTGTGTGTTTTACTTGACTTGCATGTGGTTTTCTCATCCAAATGTAAAGCCCATCATGCTCTAATGCAGCTTACTAGAGTCTCCTTGAAAATGCATGTTGTCAGACTTATGTGTGGGTCTGATGTTTTAAGCGACAGGCTGACGATCCATGGCCAGAGGAGACCATTAAGGAAAGAGGTTTGATTGAAGTCCTGACACAGATGTTGATGGCATAGTTAAAATGATTAATCTGGAGTAAGAAAAGTGTTTCAAACTAATTAGAAAAATGGGTTGGTCATAGCACCAGACTGTACTTCAAGCCAGGGGAAGCCAGCTTTTGAAACAGGCTGGAAAAGTCAAGATATGTTAAAATTGTGTCCTTTTTTAATCGAAAGGATAGTGCACCATTAAAAACTGTGAGTCACATTTGTATTGATGGTTTTTCTGTGAGTCTTTAGGCCTCTTACCTAGGTCGATTTTGCAAATTTGTTGACTGGGATTATGGGTACAGGCATGTTTAAGAAACAGAATGTGTGCATACCTGGATTGGCCCATATTAATGTAAATGAACTCTCAGTCCAAAGGACCGTGTATTTACTTGCTTGCTGCTACTTTAGGAGAACACAACATAAAAAACACTACAGAAGACCTTGCACATAGTAGGGCTCAATAATTACATGTGTGATGAAGCAGCCAAATGATGCTTTTGCATATGGTGAAAAGATAAGACCATGACATTTTGTTTCCAGTTTATGCTTTGGTTTGGTTGACCATTTCTGATGTCTTGTGAACTCCAGTGAAGGCAATTAAATCTTGTCAGAACCTCTGAATTACCTTGGATGGATCAGATTGAGGATTATTAATGAGCATTGGCAGCGGCATATTTTCAGGTCTTTCAGGTCTTAGACCACTAAGTTAAAATTTTTCTTAGCTTCTAGAAAAGCTAATGTTTGATACTGTAGAGTTGGCACTCCCAGTGCATAAAGAAAATATTACATAAAAGCATTCCTTTGGCCTGCCAACATAACATCTCAAGAGCTGTTGACTGTAACTTTCTAACTAAGAGTATATGAGAAATAAGTTCTTGCCATTTTTCAGGTTTTCCTTCTCTTTGTGTTCTATAAAGCCTAGTGGTGGATTTTTCAGTTAATGCCTTCAGCTACATGAAAAAGGAGTTTCACCAAGAATGTTGGGAATTCCTTTGGTGCCCAAAACGAAATATGAGGACTCTGGAGGCTGATGAGAGAAATGGAAAATGGGGAAGCCTTAAACATCATACCAGTTCCTGCAATTTGCTTCATTTTCTTTTAAAAATGAGATCTGAAATTCTTTGAGAATTGCTTTCTTTTTTATGAAATATAAGTTAACTTTCTAGCACTTTCGAGTTTAATGCAAGTTAATGTCCTTCAAGTGACAGATATGGGTATATAAATGCACTCATTCTAGGTCCATAAATTTTAGATACTTAATACATAGACTCCATTTGTTGCATGCAGTATGTAAACTAAAATTGATAGGAGAATAGGTAGGTTAGGAACCTGTTTTAATTTAATAAAACTAAACAGACTTGTAATTATTTTAAATTATAGTCTATTTTGTATATTCTTGATAATTAAAGTTATTATCTATGGGATATGCGTGTGTGTGGGGCTGTATCTGTGTATGTGCCTGTGTGTGTGTCTGGGTGTGTGTGTTCATGATAGGGAAAAAGTGGCCTCTTGGGAAGAATGGCATTTTGACGAATCACAGGAAATAGTAAATTATGTGGATTCCACACAGTTCCCAAGGCTATGACAAAGATTTTACCTCTGAAATTCATGAACCAAATCCGAAGGGAGCATGGATGGAATTACAATTCCAATGGTTTACTTTGGGAGGAGTACAGGGTGGGAACAGAATTAAATTTTCTGTTTATTTCTCCAAACAAAACCCATTGTGATAGCCACCCTCAAGAAGGAGAGAAATGCAAACTTTTATGATACATTCTAGCCATGCGAAGCACAGAAGCATTTATTTAACATGATGCGGGCCTTAAAAAAGTTTAAGTTAGTGATCATAATAACTTATTCAAAACATTTCAGGAAAAAAACAGAACTGTACTGAGTAAGGTTCACTATATACATCCCATGTAATGAAGTAAACAGTAATATGTGAGGGTTCCAGATTTGTCCATACTTGCAATATACTGAGTCTCTTTATAAATACAGTTTTTTCCTTCAGTTTTCTTGTTTTCTTCTCATTTGAAGTCTTTCAGTTCCCTTGTCAATTAAGCTAATTAAGGCTGAAACTAATTCCCCAAAGGGAATATTGAACTAAAACATTTCAGGCAAAATCATTTCTAAGACTTTTAATCTAGTCAAGAAATATTAATAATATGAAAGTGGGGTTATGCATAAAAGGAAAGCTATAAAATGCAACATTGTTCCTGGTGCATATAGTCGGACAAAACACTGCATTTACTGTCTCCAGAAAATGAAAGTTAATTTATGCAGTTCATCAACAGGCTTTATTATAGCACCGCATATTTGTGGTAGACCTAAGGCCGTGGGAACTTTTCACTTTTGACTCCACTCCTCTAGAAAAAAAAAAATGTCAAATCAAATCACTCTTTATTTTTAAAAAGGAGTACAATACCATAATGGACATATAGTTTATAGTCTTGGCTTTTCATTAATAAGTTAAGTAGCAGTTGGCAAAAAACAAAAGTCTTAAACTCTCTGAGCTCCAGTTTCCTCCTAATTGAGGTCACAGGGATTCAGGGTAGACTTTAAGTAGTAAATTGAGGCTGGCTTCAGAAATGAGAATGTGCAGTTCTCATCCAATAATCAATCTTTAATAAAAATGTAGATTAACAGTCAATTGCATCCCTTCCTCCAGATCAAGTCTACAGAAGAACGCACTCTTGACCATAGAGAGGGAAACATGGCTGTCTTTTCTGTCTTTTGCCGCCAGCAGTTTACCTCCTCCCTCAGCCTGTGGACTCTCACTTCTGACCCTGCTCTCCTGTCAAAGTGAGAGGGATGAGGCAAAGGAGAGGTGGGAAAGGCAGGGGTGTTTTTACTTGACCTCGGCCTTGAGATGGCCTTGCATTCTCTTACCAACTCTCTATCTGTGTGAGAACTTTCTCAGCCTCTTCAGAGGCCTCTACTGTGAATGTTTGAAAGCACCACTGTGACATTGATGATACATTTTTCTCCAGCTGTCTTCTCTGTCCTTCGCCCCCAGGAGGTGCAGTCTATAAATTCTCTTTGTAGGAGTCTCATTAGCCTCCCAGCAGCTCTCCTGGCCAGGAGACACATAGGCTTCAGCCTGGCTCTTGTTTCATCTCCTCTGGAACCCACATCTTGTCCATGGAAGACACTCATCCTTGACTCCAACAAAGTCAGTGTACAGGTCAATCCCAGTGCACCCACACTCTCACTTTGTGCCCAAAGCAGCTTGACAGCTGCACACGTGGTCCTTTACATTTCCTGAGTCAGGGTCCAAACATAGTCCATTTGGCCCTCCTGTCTCAGAGGGAGAACACTAAGCTCTTGAGTACTTTCAAAGCTCCTCTTTCTCCACTTGAGTTGAGGGGGAAGCACAGAATAACTTTCTCTAAACCAATCTTTTCCACAGGTCCTTCTTCCATGTCTGTTTCCTTGGCTTGCATCATTTTGTAACCTTCAATGTATAATTAAGGCCAGCTGGCCAGCTTCCTATCATACTACTCTGACATTTTACAAATGCTATTGCATGTTGTGCCTTACAACTTACGTAGCTCTCCACTATCCATTCTATCTTGGTACTTCAGTTAGAGGAATCAAATTTAACATACTGTTGCAAATGATTTAAATTCTGATATTCCATTCTTAATATTCAGAACTTCTTAATATTCCATTTTCTTTTTGTGAATCTACCCAGTGAGTTCCTATTTACTTCTATGAGTCTAGCTGTTCGTTGTAAACATTTTTAAAAAGATTTTATTTATTTATTTGACACAAGCAGGTGGAGTGGCAGGCAGAGGGAGAGGGAAAAGCAGCCTCCCCTGAGCAGGGAGCCTGATGTGGGTCTCAATCCCAGGACCTTGGGATCATGACCTGAGCCAAAGGCAGACGCTTAACCCACTGAGCCACCCAGGTGCCCCCATTTTAAACATTTTTTAAAGTAAGGGGATTTAAAAACAAATGTCATTATAAAGTTGTGACTAAGAATTAGGGATGAATATAGTCTTATCAGTTAACACAGCTGATTATTCATTTTATTTTTGCAAGTTGAGCCTTCAGTTGAATTAGGATTCGTTCATTTTAGAGATGACCAATTTATTTACAAATGTCCCTAGGTCTGGATTCATGTACATGCAACAGAAAATTCTATAGGTAAATTTCAATTAGTTTATCCCATATAAAGTGAATGAAAAGTTAATTCAATCTTAAAATGTCTTCATTTGACAAAATTACCCTGAGATCTTATAGATCCAAGGTTCTGCAGAAGATGGTACAGGAACAGTGAAGACGGGTAGAACTAAAATGCTTCCATCCTGGACAAAGCTTATGGTTTGCTCTAAGACAAGGTAGTTGTCTAAGATGAACCTGAATATCACACATGTGGAATGGTTTAGTTTCTTCTGGGTGATAATCGATTATTTGGATAAATAACTTTAAATATCATATTAACTGGTGTGTTTTCTGTTTAATATCATGAAATATAAAGAGGAACAAAAAGGATCCATAATCCACTGTACTTGTAATGCCTTTAACAAACAACAAACAAAATAAAATAAAATAAAAATATATACGCATGTTTAGACAATTTTGATAGGATGGAAAGCTAGGAAAGGAAAGTGAACATCTTTTATCTTGTGTCCTGTTCCCTCTTCTCAAATCTGTCTAACAGTTCTTGCCTGTTCTCCCAGGGAATTAATATACACATCTTTATATTTGCATATATGTATATAAAGTTATTATTATAGATATGCAGATACCAACTTGCTTACTTGGTTTCTTTCCTCTTTCCCATAGTTCTCTACCTTTCTGTTTATCTTACAGCTTTACTTCATTCTTTTTAATAGCAGTAGTATATTTCTTGCTATTGAGATATGTTGCCAGATTATCTTATATCTTGATGATTAAGTTATGACATGATAGTGTTCTCAATCAGTATATTCTTGCTGGATGCTTTCATTGGTAATACAAACAATGACTGATGAACATTATTATGTGTATATCTTTATGAATCTAAGGATAAATACCTAAGAGTTTTAATCTGAAGTCAAAAGAACCCAGAGTTTTCTGTGATATTTGGAGAGATAGCCAACTTGCCCATAAGAAATGAGGCACACATTTATACTTTAACTAGTATTTGAGTCTGTGTTTTCTCGTAACTTCTCTAGAACTTTGACTGCTGAACTTACAGATATTTTGCAAATCTGAACTGTGAAATATGTGACCTTATTGTTTTTGTTATGTTTCTTTCATTATGAAGGAGGTCAAATTACAGTTATCCATCATGTCTGTATTTTTTCTAGAAACTTACTATTCTTTATAGATTTTTTTTTTAAATTTTGGATTCTATGTCGTTCTACTAACCTTGAGTTCTTTGTAAATTAAAGAAATAACATCTGTATCTGAATAGCATTGTATATACTCTCCCAATTTGTTTTGTACATTTTGATTTTATAATTTTTTTACTAAATAGTAGTTTAAAATATTTGTGTAGTAAAATCTAACTTTTTCTTTTTTCTTTTGAGCCTTCTGGGTTTTTAGATCTACTTAAAAGAGCTCTCCCACTAAAAGATTGTAAATAAATTTAGCTAGACTTTTTTCTAGACTTTTTGCATTTACTTTTATATTTAGTGGTAAGATGTAAAATACACAAATATGTACACAGGCATCAATTTGTATAAAATGTATAGATATATTTGTGCAAACATGCAATTTTAAAAAATGCATATAATTTAAAAATTCCAATCAGTTGGGCCTGAAGTCCCAACACTAATGATTGCATAATTCTTGATTCTGCAGTGATTTGAAATGTAGTTGTATCATGGATTAAATTTCCATATATTTGGGTTATATTTCTGAATTTTTCTAATTTTATTCCATATAAATCCATTTCTTCTTGCTTCAAAAACAATTTTAATAATTATAATTTTGTAATTAGTTATGTACCTTTTAGAGCTATTCCTTTCTCTTTATCTTCATTTTCAAAAATTTTCTTCAAGCCTTTTTATCTTTCTTTTTGGATGCACATTTTGTTCATTTTCACAGACATATACACATTATTTTATGGATATTTTAATTGAGACTACATTGTACTTATAGATTAACTTTGGACAATTCAACCTTTTAATACTATCATGTCTTCCTTTTATAGTGCATGGCATATCTATTCATTCACCAAAATATGCTATGGTCTGTAATAGAATTTTAAATTTTCTTCACATAAGTGATATGAATTTTTTTCAGGTTTACACCAAATATTTTATATTTTTGCTTAGCTTTGGAAATTATTTTCTTTCTTAATATATTTTCTACATATAGGGGCACCTGGATGGCTCAGTTGGTTAAGCATCTGTCTTTGGCTCAGGTCATGGTCCCAGGATCCTGTGTTTGAGTCCCACATGAGGCTCTCCGCCCGGTGGGGAGCCAGCTTCTCCCTCTCCTGCTCCTCCTGCTTGTGCTCTCTCTCTCTGTCAAATAAATAAATAAAATCTTTAAAAAAAATATATATATATATATATTTGCTACATTTAAATAAGAATTTTATGTATCACCCCTTTATAGAATTATCTTAGTGTTCTAATATATTTTAAAATTGATAGTCTAGGTTTGCTTGAGGCATAATCCCATCACCTAACATTAATGATAAATATGTCCACTGATACTGTTTTTATAACTTTATCTTTCTCTTATCTGATTACACCTGATTATATGATCTAGTACCTACAAAGCAGTATAAAATTATAGCACATTCTTGTTATATTCTTGATTAAAATGTGACTGATTCCTGTTTCCCTATTAACAATGATGATGGCATATGACTCGTGTGTGTGTGTGTGTGTGTGTGTGTGTGTGTGTGTGTGTGTGTTTGTATAAAGGAAGTAGGTATTCCTATTATTATTTTAGATGTTTTTATAGATGAGTTTATAGATTATTATATAGATATTATAAATAGAATTATTTTATAGATTATTAGATTATTTTAATATCAATATTGGAATTGAACTGTGTACCTTCTTATATATTAAGGAGTATAGATACATAGAAGCATTTATTTCTTAAATGGCCATCAGCTTCTTTCTTTGCTTGAATGCAGCTGGGCATTTCTGTTCTTGCTTCGCTTACTATAATTAGGTTTGTGGGAAGGAAGATTTTGAAATCATGCTTCATTCTGCCATCTGAAACCAGAAGTCCTGGTGGGAATGTTTTAATTATTCATCATGGAATTTCTGTATAGCAAATCAAATAGATTTATGTATTTTTCTCTTGATGATTTTGCTAATGGGATTCTAATATATCACAACTTAAGAAACCAAAAGCAGCCAATTGTGTTTTAAGACAACATAATTAATTACCCCTTGGAAGTTTCTACCAAAGGATATGTAGACTTCTGTGGGATAAAATTATAAACCAGGAAAAAGAGAGATCAACACTTATAATTCAATACATATGCAGTTTTTTATTAGCAAAATCTCATTGATAGATATATGCAGTATTATTTTAGGTGTGAACCAAAAATCCTTTAGAAATAGATGATTTCTTTTTTTATTTTTTAAAGATTTTATTTATTCATTTGACACAGAGAGAGAGATTACAAGTAGGCAGAGAGGCAGGCAGAGAGAGAGGAGAGAGGAGGAAGCAGGCTCCCTGCTGAGCAGAGAGCCCGATGTGGGCCTCGATCCCAGGACCCTGGGATCATGACCTGAGCCGAAGGCAGCGGCTTTAACCCACTGAGCCACCCAGGCGCCCAGAAATAGATGATTTCTTCATCTGGACCTTGTGGCATTTGAAACCACATTACCTGACACTAATTAATATTAGATCCAGATGCATTGCCAGCAATTCTCATCTGCAGTAAAAGTGAGGGAGAGTTTCATTTGCTTTTTGTTTGTTTCTTTGTTTTGTTTGTGTTACTGATTTTTACTTAATGGCAAGTTTTCTTACATGAGTCTTCTTAAAATTACTCTTACAATGTACTGATTAATCATTGTCATTTTCCAGTTTTCTCATTGTTATTATTCAGACTGTAGAATTAGGAAAAAAAAAAGAATTAGGAAACATCCACACATTTGAACAGTTGCTTGTTCTCTTTCATTCTACATAGATGTGTAGAATGAAACACATCTATGTTAATTTCCACAAGTATTTTATGCCCACAAATATTCATGCCATAATAAAATTTTGTTCATTTATGTTATGAAATATGACTCTCAAGCAGATCATATCCTTGTTTTTCATGATCACACAATCTTTGTCTCTCTGGTTCTGCTTTGTGTCTGTCTCTATATATGTATGTATGTATGTATCTATCTTTCTATCTAGTTGATACATATGTCAACTACACAGAGTCAAGTTGTCAGAGAGTTCTATAAAGGTAACACAAGAGGAGATGGGTCATGTTACACTTGACAGCATCTGGCTCTGCAGTCATGATGCAGTTATTGCCAACATCAGGATACCTGGCAGAGGGGACACTGACCAAGAGGAAGTACATGTGCCTGGATGGTGTTTATCTAGGCAATGCTAGTGTTAACCAGTTATGCTTTCCTTTGGCAGCCACATGTCTCCTTGTTATTTACATAGCACTCACTCTAAGACTGTGTTCTGAGAACTTTAAATATATTACCTTACTTAACTTACAAAACTTACTGAAATAGACACTTTTTATGCATTCCAGTTTCAGATGGACCCTGAAGGTACAGGCTTTTAAGCAACTTGTCCAAGGTTATACAATTGGTGAGTGCAGACCAGGATTTGAACCAGGCAGTTTGGTTCCAGAGCCTATACTGTCATCCACAAGGGCTCTATCTCATTCTTCACCTGTGTGGTAATTCTTCACTTAATGACACGGGCTCCTGCCAGTCTGCATGTTTTCTGAATAAAGAGCCATGCTGATCTTGCCTACCTTTCTATTCCCAGTGACGTAACAATGCCTGGCATGTAACGGGGGTGTGAATACCATTGTTTTTAAAATTGAATTAAAGTAAAATTTTGCCTCTATAAGACCCCTTTTTCATGCCTCCCTAACACACAACCTTCATAATAAACTTTGAAAAGAAGTTTGGTTAAGGAAAGGCAAAACAGAAAAATAACTGTTTTTCTAACACAGATTTCATTAGGGCTACTGCTTAGTTCACATTTGTCATCAATGCATTTTAGAATTTCTGAATAACTTAGCGCTTCCTCACATCCCACTCACTCTTTTAGCCACACAAGGTAACTCTTATGGGAAAATCTACACAGGAGAAAAAAACAAAAACAAAAACAAAAAAGGAAGAAGCTCTGACCATCATCGATGGCACTTGTCTAATTAGGAAACTTGGTTGTGTATTTGTCATATCCCAGAGAAAAATCATCACTCATTCTAGCAACATTTGGTCTTGTTTCTGAAATCAAAAGGGAGGCTTTGGATAAAAGGCAGTTCCTTTTTTTTTTTCCCCCAAAGAAAAAAGCTTGATAGAAATTATATTGAAGGATAATTTACATTAAACAGAAAGCAGAAATCTTAAGTCTCTAGTTCAGTGACTGATAAATAACTACCCAAAGATACTCATAACTACCACTCCAATCAAGACATAGAACAGTTCTAAACTTTCAGAAATTTCCCATATGCCCCCTTTGCACTAATGAGCCCCACTCGTACCCTTCAACAAGCCCTGATACAGTTTTTATCATGGTAAGTTAATTTTACTGTTCTCAAACTTCATGTGAACCTCATAAAGGCAGAAGTTCCTAGAAAGAACTGTGATCACAATTTTGTTTTTGTAAGGTCCACTGGTTGGCTACATGGTAGGTATATGATCCAGAGAAAAATACCGATGCAGTGAGACCAGTGCGAGTTGAATTCGCAAGAGAAGGACTGTTGAATACAGACATGTAACGGTGTTTCAAGATTATTCTTGAGAAATAGGTCTCACAAAAAAATAAAAATAAAAATTTAAAAAAAGAAAGAAAGAAATAGATCTCACGCTGACAGTTTCTCTCAGCTCTGTTGCATTGCCTCTTTCTTTTGGATGACTACTGTGTGGTATGGTTTCACAAGTATGTATAAGTATACTGTAAGGTATGGTTTCACCTCTCCATTAAGTAGTGATGGGAACATACATCTACTCCAGAATTTATTGTCCTATTGGCAAATTCTATGGCATCCAGCTGTCAAGCAATTAGGTCATAATAATCCTTCAAGAGGATATTTTTTTTTCCAAGACAATCTTTTCTTAAGGCAGTATATTGGGCCAGTGAATACTCTGAAGAAATAACAGTATCTTTTAGTTTCAGAAAGCTTGGTTAACCTTCTTCTACCTGTCGAGACTAGTCAAAATGCGACTGTTGTGACTTTTATTCTATTAAGTATGCGTGATTGTCCAGACCATTGTTGCTGCATATGCGTATGAAAATAATATGGCCACTATAATTGTTAAGTGAATCAACTTTTCTCAAGGATGATGGCTCTTTAAAAACTTGGTAATTTGTATATACTCATATTGATCTGTCTGAAGTTTACATAATGAATAATGTTTATTAGGAAAGATGTGTGTGTGTGTGTGTGTGTGTGTACATTGTTTAGACACCTAAGACTTCCAATCCAATGTGATAAGAGACTCCATCTTTATCTCCTGTAAATAGCGAGTTAATCATAGCACTTACTGTGTCACGCTGCTGGGAAGACCAGATGAGAATGTATTTAAGAAATGTTGAGTGTTATTTGGTTTGAAAATTTATTTAAAAAGCTGGTTTTACATTGGGTGCAGGCTTTGCAAGATCTTATACATGAGTGATTACATGTAGATTACCAGTTTCAAAAGGAGAAGAAAACAGTCCATGTAGTCATAATTTTAACTCATATGATTACTTCTAAAATGTTGCCACTTACTTTCTATATTAAGCCATGTATACTGTACTGCCCAAATGAGCTAAAGTATTTTTAAATGTAATTTTGATTCTACCTGAGCTGTAATACTGACTTTAGAATCTACTCTCAGATAAGGAGCAACTGCATTATACTTTAGTTCTTTAGATCTTTGAGTAGAGCCCCATTTGGGATGTCAGTCTCATCATCAATATTTTTTTGATATCCTACTACATGCAAAGACATAGGTAAATGGTTTCTTTGCTTTTACATTTTGAGTCATGTAGAAGCTTTCCCTCTCTCTCACCTGCCCTTAAAGCTGTCCTGGCCTGGATACGAGTCTGTTCCAAACATCTGATAATGGCTTCCGCATCCAATTCTGATTTATGGCCTTACCCCCTTGGCCTTTTCGATTGAACTTGACATGTCCTCATGGTCTGGCCTTAATCTGGGGAGTGCTTCATTATAATCCCTGAGACAATTTACTTAATTCAGAAGGAGTGGGATACAGTACATTTAATTTATAATGCATTGGTTCAGAAATAAGCCTGGGAAGAATCAGGAACAGAATGTAATTTATTTGGATTTGCCTACTTTGTAGACCAGTCTCTTCATTCCAAATAATAACAAGACATTAAAAAGACCTGATAACTATGTAATATAATCTCTATAGAAATTCTCTAACCCAGGGACTGTAAAACATCAAAATGCAAGAATGATGGAAGCTACTATTTAATGAAACTATTTACATATCACTATAAAGTTAATTTAAGTCTCAATTAAAAATGACAGTGAGAAGCCTTTTTTTGTAGTTATCAAAGTGGAAAAAAATTAAGATCTATATCACCTAATGCGGGAATCATGGGCAGACATGTTTACTCTCATATCCTATTAAATCTAAATCAGAAGATCTTTTTTGGATCATCATTTAGAAATACCCATCAAAATTTTAAATTTATATATCTTAGATATAGCATTTCTTCAAGGATTTATGTGCACATAAACAAACTGATGTACATACAGGGATTGCAGACATGCTGGAAACCACTAAATGTCCAAAGTGCAAGAGATTGGTTAAATGTGATGCAGCTACATATATGGCATTGAAAAATCTCAGATCTATCATTGAATGAAAAAAAAAAACTCTGAAAAACAACGCATATACATTGATCACGTTATTATATAAAAAATAGATTGATGGGTATATGCCCATAAACATTTTCAGTCTCGTAGAAACATTGGCAGTAATCTGGAGAAGAAGTGGGATTCGGGAAAGCTGATGAAATAGACAAGGGCAAACTTCGAGGGACCTATTTGTTGCAGACCTAGTTATATATTGTAACTAAGCAGCCCTTTCAGTCATTTCTAGGATTTCTCATGCTGCAAGAGCAAAATATGAATGAACATTTAGTGAAAACCACCTAAATATTTTAAGTGGAGCTGGCTGGCCAAAATTGGCTTCATTTCTGGGGAATATATGTGAAGGTACCTAGCAGCAAAACAGCATGGATAGTATCTGTCTTGAGCCTTTTTCACATGCTTTGTATTTTCCCATCTCTAAAAGGATGCTTTGGAAACAGCCCTGAAAGTCCTTCAGGAATAGCCCAATCTCTGCAGCCTTATTAGATGCACAGACGTGTGTCTCCTGGTGAGAGTCTCATGCTGTGAAAGTCATTAGAATAATAAATTAAACTTCTCTGTACGCAGGCTTTCTAAGCTTCAGGTGCATATTCCTTTTATGCTTTTTCCATTTTCCTGTAGCTTGAAGTATTGGGATTGTCGACCTATTCCTTCCTCCAAAGTTTTGCCAGCATAATGAGTTCATGGAGTCACTGATGCCTAAAATAATTTGTGGAGTTTGGATTGCAATAGCTCTACACAGTCCTACTTATTCTCAATTTCTAAGAGCTCAGTGAAAAGATAAGACCTAATTAATGAAAATAGACTTCACAAGGGCTAAAATGGAAGATCACATAAAATACTTTTTGATATTTTGTATTAGAATCTGACTCCAGCTTCCATTAATACCAATATCAAGATCATCTAATGGAGCCTATTTATATGTATGGAAATAATTGCATTAAATTACAATTTTCAAGCAGAGAGGTTTTGGAAAAGGCTTCGGCCACACCAAATGGAGCAATATTTGTGAGGAAGGCTGCGGAAAACAGTAACATGTAAACTTACTATTAAGCTCTGTTTTGTTTTGTTTTGTTTTTATAAGAACAACCAAAAAGCTGGGGCACCTGGGTGACTCAGTTGTTACCCGCCTTCAGCTCAGGTCATGATCCCAGTGTCCTGGGATCAAGCCCCGTATCCGGCTCCCTGCTTGGAGGGAAGCCTGCTTCTCCCTCACTCACTCCCCCTGCTTGTGTTCCCTCTCTTGCTGTGTCTCTCTGTGTCAAATAAATAAATAAAATCTTAAAAAAAAAAAAGTCCACCAAAAGCTTTAGGAAATGTATATTGTTATATATATATTGCTTTAAAAATTTTAAGAAATTGGCATTCAGTTTAGAAACTTAACATAATAGAGCATTTTCCCATCGCTCAAATATTATTAGAATGGGTTAATCCCCTTTTCTGTATCAAAAGAAAAAAAAAAGGAAAAACACAATGCTTACAAGTGGTGATAAACATCTAGATCTTCAAAAATAATTCTGGGCTAAAATTAGAGAAAGAATATTATACCTTAAGGCAATAAATGTGAAACAAAAAGTCATAGTATTTCTTTGTATTAAGTCTCTTTATATGCACCTTCCTTCTAGGCCACATTCTTAGAAAAGATACTGTGTTTCTTACCTACCTCTTTCTGCCATTCCTTCATTTCTCCATAGGTTGCCATGTCTGTCGCCATTGGCTTCCTTTCAAAACTTGCTCCTTCATGTCTGTCTTTAAATATATGGATTATCTACTGTATTTTGTCTGTTCTTAAATTGGGGGAACCCAAAACAAACAAACAAAACACAGCCCCAAAGAATTAGCTGCTAACGTTCCTACTCACTAGTTCCCCCTATTTTATTTCTAAAGTTCTTGAACACGTCATTTCCATAGACTTTTCTCTAGTTCTTGAAAGTCGTCTCCTTAATTTTTGTAAGCCGTGGATGGGTTCTTATCAGATTATAATTTTAGGAAAGAGGATATGAAATAAGAGTTGAACCAAGAATATTCAGCACCGTAGTCTGTGTCTAAATTTGGGACAGATAAAGAACTCACTCTGTAAAAATGTAGGTGATGTTAGGTTTATATCTTTTAATATTAAAAGTCATTTAAAAATAAGGTTACTTAGGTGACAATTTTATTATCAGTGCCATGAAGACATTACTCAACCACATAGATCTATAATGATCTATTTGAGAAATACCAAACAAACAAACAAACAAAACCCCTTAGAGTTCTAATGAAAGATGCCTCCAAATTTTGTTTTGGAACTGAACTAGAGGAAATTTGGTATTTTCAGGGACAAAAACTTTCTAAACGCCGCATAGCAAACCAAGTATTTTAACACAAATAAAATTAGACTCATCTCCCTGCATTCTGTTATCTTTTATGTGGCTGAGCTGTTTGACTTTTTGATGGTATCTTTACCATTGTTGTTTACAACTTTAAAAATAAAAATCAGTCTTTAGTAGAAAAGCATTTTGATCCTTGGTCAAGTAATCAAAACAACTATAAAGATTAATTGCCAACCCAGATATTTAATAGCAGAAGAAATATTATACAAAAAATAAAATGGTACTGGGAGCATATTAAAAAATCTAAAAGAGAGAAAGACTATACATTTGTATATACTCTGTGGTGAAAATTGTGTAAAAATTATTCCTGAGTTGAATATATGATACTTATGGGGAGTCTTCAACATGCTTAAAAAATTTGATGTGGTATTTCATTTTATGAATAAACTTATAATGTAAATTTTTCTTTAAATTTAAATACTCATCTGATCAATAATTACAATAGAAACACAATTTTAGTTATAATAATATGTAAGCATTCTGTTATTTTACATCCATAAGATGAAATATTATATCGCCACTAAAATTTAGGTTGAAGAAAACCATTTAATAACCTGAGAAACAATTGTGATATGTTAAGGAAGCAATATACAACATGTATGCATGTGTATGAGTGTGTGTAAAAGAGAAAGACGGAGAGGGACAGAGACAGAGAGACAAGAGAGCAACATTTAAAGTGATGTGGAAGGACAGTGCATCGAAATATTAACACTGCTAGAATAAGATAATTATTTTTTTAAGAAGATTTACCTGTTTACTTGAGAGAGAGAGAGAGCGTGCTCATGTGGGGAGAGAGGCAGAAGGAGAGAATCTCAAGGAGACTCCGCTCTGAGCATGGAGCCCAATGCAGAGCTCAAGTCCATGACCTGGAGAGTATGACCTGAGCTGAAACCAAGAGTTGGATACTTAACTGACTGAGCCACCCAGGTGCCCATTAATTTAGTTTATTATAAAATTTCCTATATTGCAAATCTTCTCTTATTAGCATGTATTATCTTTATATTCAGGAAAAAAATGCCATTTAATTTACCAACGAACAAAGCATGGGAAAACTTAAAGTATATGCAAATTTTTTTAAAAATTTAAAAAAATTGCTTGATAGGAATATAATTGCCTTTTGTTTCTTTCTGACTTCCTATGTTTTCTTTTTTTTTAACCTATAAAGAACGTATATTGCTCTTAGAAGAACAGATATGATTTTTTTTAAAAAAAGGCAAACAATGGTCCTCCATTCTTAATCAAATATTTTGGTGAAATGAGAAAAAAAAAGTCATGCACTTTCTCTATAATTAGATTATTACTGATCAGGAAGAATAATAGTGTACTTTATTTTATTATACTTTCTTCTTCTGTTCTAAGTCAATAACTGAAAGGAAATATTGAGGATGATAGGTTTGGAAATCCATAAAATAATGATCAAGATGTCAACTGTGATGAAAATAAGAGACTCAGTGTTACATCTTTCTTTTGGACACAGACACTAATTTGTGCATGGAATTCATGGAATTATAACTAGCTCCTTAAACTCTGCATTAGCCAGAGAGTTGTAAAATATCACTTTTTAAAATTAATTTACTTTTTTAAAATTTTAATTCCATACAGCGCTATATTCATTTCTGGCATACCATATAATGAACCAACACCTTCATACATTACTCAGTGCTCATCAAGACAAGGGCACTCCTAATCCTCTTCACCTATTTCACCTCAAAATGTCTCTTTCTGTACAGATTTGGGATGTTTATGTGCCGTCAGTTTAGTTACCCTTTTACTGAGAGAGAGAAGTTTCAGATTGAACTACTTTGCCATTAAAAGTTAGAAAGGAGTCTAACATTGTATCATTTGGTGAAAAAGACCAGCAAGGTCCATGTATGGTTGGATGCAGTGACACTGGTTCAACTCTATAGACTAGAAAATTGTATTATTGGTACTTAGACCGATCACCCAGAAGGATGGAACTCTCATTACTGAAATATGGAAAGCAAACAGTAGAGCAGGTTGATTTAACTTCTTTGGAGTTACGACTGGGGAGCAAATTTGTTATCACTTTAACTTTAGACTAGTTCATTGCCTGGTACTTCATAGGTGCTTAATAAATATTTGTGGAATGAACTCCTGAATTCCGAATGTTTTGGTCTGAGCTATCCTTCCATACCACTACTAAAAAATGGAAGATTAAGAGATGCTATTCATAAAAGCAAAAGCTTCATTTTAAGTGTTACTACAGCAGGGAAAACTGCAAAAACTGTTTTTAATTTATTGAATCTGTGACATCTCCAATTTGGTTTAGTTTTTTTTTCTTTCTCAATCTCACAAATGTTCTAAGCCACTGTTCCTAACCCATATCATCACCCTTGATAAACACTCACATGCACACACCCATGCACACACACACGGACATGTATGTGTGGACATACACCAGTCGAAGGTGGGAAGGGGAGAGGGAGCAATAAAGAAAATAAAGTTGAGTTAATTAAGGGAACTGTTGAGATTTCCTTGGTGATGGCTGGGGTAGCATCAAGGGAAGAGGAATTCTAGAGACAGTTGGTGGAAGAGAGCCCCCAAGTCTGGAGCTCAGTGGCAAGAAAGAGAGACAAATATGGGAAAATAGTATGGAATGGATTATTGGACCTGGGGTCGACTTTAGCTAAAATTCTTCTTTCTGTCTAGTAAAACGATCCCCAAATGGTGACAGTGAGGATCGTAAAGGCCGTCCTTCCTATCACACTTCCCAATTTCAACCCTGATTTATAGAGATAACTTTTCTCAGTAAAAAAGTGGCTCTGGCTGAAATTTCAATTCCAAACCTCCAAGGCTCTGATTTAATTAATCTGAAGATACAATGTAGGCACCAGCTTTTCTTTCAGATGTCATTTTCTTGAAGCCTAAAATTATGTCTCTCTAACAAATAGCCCAGAGAAATGATTTTGTGGTTTTCCTTTCATACATTCAGGAATGACGGATAGACAAGCCTCATGACATGTGGTTCTGGGAAGTCTTTTTAAAATTGACTTGTCTACTGATATAAAGAACTTGAGAAGCGAAGTTGTCTGCTATTTCCTCTATTGCCTTCCTGATGGGCTTTTCTCAAGAGAGGGCAAGTAGATTATGACATTATTTGTGGATTTCCACTGGGCTTCATTGAGCCTATGAACCTGTTTTGTGTACAGTCATAATTGACCCTGCATCTCATGTCTTAAGTTACAATTTATATGAATACTTATCAAAAGTGCTGTTTAGGTTGGACATTCATTTTCAGGTTTGATAATCTGTTTTACAAGTTCTGTCTTTTGGTAGATATATTGCTTTTGATAATCTGTTGGACTTTTAACTTCCATATTTCAGTTCTCTTTGGAATCAACTAGGCATGCTCCTTGAATTTTAGTACTTGGCTTTTAAGCATATTCAGACCAGATCCTTCCTATTGGTTAACGGTGATATAAACCTGGCTCTTCCACCCATGCGAGTCCTAGATTCAGACTGTCTAATAAATCACCAGAGGAGGAATAATTAAAAACTTCTTTCAGTTCTATTATTAAATCACCAAGGATGCCTGGACCCTGCTTCTAGATGTGCTATAATTTATACTATTAGTGTGGATTGTTTGGTTTTCTAAAAATAATAAATGACCCAGTGAATAGCATTTGGCCAGAGGCATACAAGAAACAATCCATAGTATATAGATTTGTTCAATGGCATTTAAAAGACCTTGATTAGAATTCAGTCTGGGCTGGAATGATGAGAATGCTGTTTACTGATGGCTGTTTGAAGCCGTCCTACATGGCAGAGGCTGGAGGGATTCACAAATAGAAACATTTCTTACCTCCAGTGGCTGGATCCAGCTGTCAGGAGAAGCTGACATTTTAAAAGAGAGGTATAAAATGTCTGAATGCCAGGATTGCTGATACCACTTTTTGTGTTTTTGTTTTTCTGCTACCTTTGTTTGCTCAGAGCTCCAGCAATGAGCTAGGTCGGCATTCCCCAGATGCTGTGTCCTTACATTCTTTGAGAAAATGCCAGTGTTTTGTATGTAGAGTGGGGATGCTCTTCTCTGATATAATGGTTCACCTCCACCTGTGTTCTGTCAACCAACTTAAGAATCTTTTCAACATACGTAGCATTTGAAGGTTGGGAGACTTTGCTTAGGTGGCGCAGGGAGTGTGGGTGGGGAGGAAAGGCAGGTACAGGTGATGAGTTTAAATAGTTCATCTTTGAAATGGCAACAGAGACATTGGTTTGGTTTTTCCAAAAAGTTGGTGCAGTCCCTGGTGTTGCGAGAGCAGAAATGTGTATGTGACGGGCCAGGCAAGTTTACTCACCAAGACAGGATTTAAATTTCTTTCTGTAAAATTACACTGGCAACACACACATGCTTTATTGAGTGAGCAAATATGAGCTTTCAGGGAACTGGGTGATAGCACCCACAAATAGCCACATTAAAACATAGTAGTGATATTATTAGCTATTCATGTGAGTGTACACACAAATGTGTGCGAGTGCATCTAAGAGTATGTGTGTGTGTGAGGGTGAAAGGCGGTGGCACAAATAGTTTTGTCATGGTGGATTCAAGGTAGGCTTTACATTTAATCTAGTTCTTGCAGGAGAGCTCTAGAATGAAGATGAAGATAATATTCTGGAGGGGAGAGGCAGTCAGACCAGCAAATTTGACTAATCCAGAGCTTGCAGACGCAGGTGATGATTTGATCAGTTCTAAGTACAAAAAGGTCTTTTTGAATTACTTTTTCATAGCGTCATCACCTTTAAAAGATTCCTTCTTCCTCATTTATTAACCTTTGAACTGGTTGTAAGTAACAAACATGTGTCAGTGTTCTCTTAGGTGTGAGGGATTCAAAGATCACTATTTGAGCGCATAACATTAAAAATATTGCCAGAAAGCATACAGTATGGCGGTGGGGGGACCAGAGAAGCACACACAACCTACCAGTGATTACCACTAGCATGCAAATGCAAATGTATTAAACGGTTAATTGTGAAAGTTTACCAAAACATTGCTTTCATTTTGAGAGAAAAGATTAAATATATTTCTTTTTAAAAGAACTTGATTAATTCTTGGTTGTGTTTCTTTGTAATAAGATAAATAAGCTAAAGTGCATTATTTCCTCCTTCTGACAAAGAAGATAATATCTAGTGGATAATCCAATAGGAACATTTCAGAAATTTAAGTTGGAAACTATTGCAAGAAAATAAAATTAAAGGTATCTTTGTTGGGAGCCCAAATTCCTGCCATCTCCATGAACTGACAAGCAATGAAAGAATTCTATTTGCCTTTTTTTTTATCGCAGTGTTTTTCCAGTATGGGATTTCTGTGTCTCCCTCTCAATTTTACTGTTGTTCCTCTAATACTCAATGACTCTGAGAGACCAACCCCATCTTTCTTCTGGGAAGGAAAAGAGAAACCACTGATTGAGATAGATGTTTACTCTGCCTAGAATTACCGTCTCAAAAAACAAACAAAAAACAACCAAAGACAAAACAGATTTGTCTTTGAGTTTACCCACCTATGAAACAGAAGTGATTACAGAACCTACCTCACAGCTCGATTGTGATGTTGCAATGAGAAAAAACAAAACAAAACAAAATAAAACAAAAAACACGCACTTGAAGCCATGAGAACAGTGCCTGGAATATAGTAGGTGCTTAATTATGGTGGCTCTTTCTAGTTCATGTTTATACATTAGTAAACCTAAATATAAATTTTAAAAAATGAGTGGAACAATACTAAGGCATTGGCATACTTAACTGTCTCTGAATTTTTAATTTCTTAGAGTAGGATGCTTGGAATTACTTTCTGGATTGGTGCATGGGGTTTCTCATATTAGAACTCTTATCTGGAAGCCACATGCTTGTGCTGGTGATGTCATAGCCCCCTTGTGTGTTAATCTTGAATTCTTTCTGACAGTTTGCTTCCAGGACCCACTGATCATATGCAATCCAATGAGTTCTCGGCACGATTACTCTGGGTAGAAGCAGCTTCTGAAACTGGGGGGCAAACAGAAGGGGGATAATGCTGGGTCATGCCAAGAATAATCCTCCCCCTAAAAGAAATTCTGGCTTCCCAATAATACCAGCTGGGTGTTCTCCTTAACCTCCTGGCTGCACATATGTGATGAATAATTGTGATTTACTAAAAGAAAGTGAATGGAAATGGAACAAATTGAAGCAATTAACTAAAAGATGTAAAAGGGAAACAAGAGTCAGACTTGGCCCCCAGACCTTGTGGGAAGGAAACCCTTGGTGTTGGTTAAAGAAATGGTAATGATCACTTTCTCTGTTTGCAGACTGTTATCAGTGGTTAAGGTCCTTATGATTTGTGCTAGAGACTGGGAAGGAATGCTAACATATGAAACCAAGCAAAGAAGTGGCAAGTAATTGAGCCTTGAGGGATCCTTTTGGAAAGCGGGCTCATCATTTAGGGGAATGCACTTTTGATATTCATCTAGCTGGTTTCTGAGTGCCTGTTTGCAGGAAATGAAATTCTAGGCTTTGCTGTTTGAAAAGGGTAGAATAGGGGTGGGTAGTGTTCTCAGAAGTAATCAAAGCCTTTTTAGCATTAAAAATGACTGTGGAATGTTTGGCGCTGGAGGCACAATGATGCAAATCAAATGGTATATTAGTTTCTTGCCTAGTGAATGTGGAAGCCTTAAAAATTCTGTGTATGGGTGGGTGGTCAGCATTAGAGCATTGGACACAGGGCACTGAGGCAAAGAAACCGAGAATGCTGTGCACATTTGCTGGGAAATGGGGTCTACCACTGCGGCGGGGTGGGACACCATGTGTTTGCAGGGAAGGGAGAATATATGAGTCCCAGAACTCTAACCACTTTGACTTCCCTCCCTCTGAGTATAACAACCAATCCAAAATGGCAGAGGTTAGCAAGAACGAGATACCTAATTGTGAAGGTGGGTCATTCACAGTCTGCAAAAATAGCCCTTCGATAAATGTGAGTTGTTTTCTAATGAGAATACATCTGTTAAGTTGTAGAAGGTGGTATCCTACAGATAACTCCAACTGGCTTTTGAGAAGCTGATTTTAAAATTTTCCAGGAATTTTGCAAGCTGGTTTTTAAACACAGTCATTATTAAAAATTGCATTGTAGAAACCTGTAATTAAATGAATTATGTAAAAAAGGCAATACTCATGATTCACCACTTCATTGTACTGTTTTGCTATTGTCTATGCTCTTGAAATTACCTATATGAATTATATCTGTATGGCAAAAATACTATACAGTCATGTGCAAAGGTACATTCTTCCTGACTCTGCATTCTGTGATGTGATATTGGCAGCTTGAAACTGGCTTCCCATTCACCACTTCAATTGCCCTTACTCCCATCCACACGTAAAACAGCAGCAGTGTGATTTTGAAGTTTCCACAGGAGCAGTTGAAAAGGCACAATGTGTTAAATGTAGATGGATGACCTATAGCTACACACTACACCCTATATGCTAAAATCAGTCTCTTTACCAATTTTCCACTGACTTCTCTCTTAGTGCCTTCATTTCTTGGTGGTTAATAAACAGCTTCTGCTTTAGCAGCAGACTTCTGCCAAAGCCAAAGGACCTCAGGGCACCACTGCTGGTCAGATGTGTTGAACATGGCCGTGAGCATGAACATGAATAGAACCAAAGGTTCTGATTTCACTGGTCTGGGGTGAAGCCTGGATGTTGGGAGTTGTTAAGACTCTCCAGTGATACTAATATGGATGCCAAGTTGAAAATTACATGGCTAGACAAAGATTTATTTTTGCTTTCCACCTCTCTATGGGTATCCTCTTCCTCCCGTTACCTTGCTTCCTACATGACTCACCTGTATTTACTTTCTTAGCGATTCTTTCCCTCACCTCCTTGTTGACTGCCCAGCTTCAGGATTGTATAATCCTCAGAAGTGCTCACAGCCCAACCAGAGAGAGTCTCTTTCCCAATAGTTCCAGTAAAGGCCCCAGGGAGAAATTTAATTGACCTGGTTTGGAGTATGGGTGTTTACCTTACGACCAATCTCTGTAGCCAGGGTGGTCTTCCTCCTGCCCATACCACAGTCAACTCAGCTAAGACAGACACTGGGCGAACTGATGTATGTCCATTCCCCTGGGTTAGAGGTTCGTTTTCAGAATCATATGTGTTAAAGGCTTCACTCTAATCATCAGTGAAAGAGTGGACATAGTCCTAAATGTGGTACCAGATTATTTAAAGTCTGGTCTTTCAGCAAATAACTTATTACATTAAAAGTGACTTTTGTTATATGTATTTTTGATCAGTGTTTTATAGAGTGATCACATTACATTACAAATATTATAACCTCAGTTATAATCAGAAGTCCTGATCCTCCTTTTGGGGCCTTGGTTGCCGAGAAAGCCAAAAGTTATAATGGAAAGACCACTGAGATTTTCACTCTCATCTGCCTCTGACTAGCTTTACAGCCTCGGACAAGCCCCTTAACATCTCTCTCTTAGCTGACATGTCTGTGAAGTAGAGATTAAAATACCTGTCTATTTGTCTCACAGGGGTATTGTGAGGATTAAATGAGATAATGTTGATGAGACAATTTTCAAAAGTGTATCAACCCTCAGCTGTAAAGTATTATTTATGCTTTGCTGGTTAGGCAAGAAGTGCTCGCTGTTACAAGCAAAGACAATAAACATGCAAATGCATATGTTCAGATGATCATTTTGAACATAAATCAGTTTTCTCCCACTATATATTCTTTTTACTTGCAGATCTGATTTGGTTGCAGATTCTGTTTTTGTAAAGAGAGAATTTAGTTGAAACTCTTAAAATGATTTTTTCTAACCTCATTTTTAACCCTTAAGTATGACATCAAAATTTAAAAAAAGAGAGAAAATATGCAAAATTAAAATGCATTCATGTAGGAATATGTGAAATTTGTTTTCCAAATTAGCTCAGTTGGGATTTAGAATAAGAGGTCTCATTTGATTTTATAATTTCTTCAAAACAGGTTTGTTGGCTCAGTTATTTCTTACCTCCAGAGTATCACCACTATCTTATGTGCCTAGAGACTTGCCTTCAAGGCCAATCTCAAATTTATAGCCCTCTTTGAATCCACCATGCTAAAATTCCTTGTGCTGTTCTGTGTGTTTTTGTCTGTTTCCTGAATATCACACACATGTACTTGCACAGACATGGGCCCTCACAATAGCACATGACATATTTTAAAAGGGTAGGTGTTCATCATTTCTTTTTCCAGTCCTTAAAAGCTGTGACACACAATGTCTCATTCTATCCCCTTGCTCCTAACTGTGCTGATAGGCACCTGTAACCCAGTAAATGCTCAACGAATGACTGAATCAGAGAATGAAGTTTTCGAAGATGGAGAAAAGTGTAGCATGGAAAAATGGTCAAAGGACTTTATTAGATTTTATTTTGGATTATAGAGAAATATACTTCATTCAGTAAGTATTTATTGAAAACAAGTTGATTCGACAAGTATTTATTAAATATTTACTACAAGCCAGATATCATCCTGGATATACGATTTTGTAGTAGAGACCATTGGCATTGTTTGATATATATTGAGGTAGACAAACAACATGTAAACAAATAATTTCAAAATGAGAGAGACTTACTATAGTGTGGTCCAGGAAGGATGCTCTGAAGAGATGAGCTTTCATCTGAGACCAGGAGAACAGAAGGAATTAGTTTTACGAGACTTTCCCTTGGAGGGTCTTTCCCTTGGAGAGAAAGAGCAAAAGGGTCTGAGGACCTGAAAGAAAAGCCAAGGATTGGGACTGTATATACTTGGTAAGAAGCCTCAAATGAGTAGTGAGTATAATATCACTCAGGGCCTTTCAGCCAGGTCTCAGAATGAGGAATAGTGACAATCACCTGGTTTTCTATTTATCTATCTATCTATTTATTTATTTATTTATTATTTATTTATTTTAAAGATTTTATTTATTTATTTCACAGAGGGAGAGAGATCACAAGGAGGCAGAGAGGCAGGCAGAGAGAGGGGGAAGCAGGCTCCCCGCTGAGCAGGGAGCCCGATGCGGGCCTCGATCCTAGGACCCTGAGATCATGACCTGAGCCGAAAGCAGAGGCTTTAACCCACTGAGCCACCCAGGCGACCTGCCTGGTTTTTTAATAGGGGAAAGGAACCCGTGTGTGTGTGTGTGTACAATTGATTTATACTTCAGAAAAACATGCTAGCTCTTCATAACCGTGGTTTATTCTGGCAAGTGGCAAGGGACGCTGATACTTTCTGTTACAGCTTGCCCTGTATAGAGTGTGGTATATAGGTTGCAAAGCCAGCTGGGTTATGGCTTATAGCGGCGTGACAAAAGTAAAATCTAATACATGGTGGTTACTCTGTGCTCGGTATTGTTCTAGTTGTTATGGTTGCTTTGCATAGTTTAACTCATTTTAATGAGTTGGCACCATTTCAGAGATGAGGAAACCCAGGGCTGAAGTGAATCGCCCATGTCACACACATTAGTTAAGTAAGCACTGGAGCTAAGATTAAGTCCCATCCTCGACACAGCTGGATGCCAATTTGTGAACTGCTCTTCACCGGTATGCAGTAAATACAGAAATGGAGAATAAGCGAAGCATGTCATGTCAGTGGTCATATCTCATGGAACAAACTGTAGGCCAGTTTGAGTGTCGTGAAGGTTGCATGGAGTTCCATGGGATATGAACCGTGCACGAGCCATGAACTATAGGATAACACACCCGTCCATGACGGATTGGGAGAAGCATGGTCCTTCACCTCGGATCATTCAAAAAGCACAGCTCTGAAGCATATGCTGGGCTGTAAGAGAAGAAATAGTAAATCTCCTCTCCTGAGTCTCTTGATATTCCATGTGATATATCATGTGCACCAAGTGTCATTTGTAATTTGCCTTATGGAAGCTTGTTTTATTTCCTTCTTGCTTCTTGGGCCCATAAGGAAGGAAATGTGAGAGAAAGGTCCATAAGGGGCAGAGGTCACACAACTTCCTGCTCTCTCTTGACACTGCTAAGTAGCAGTTTGGGTTCCATAGTATAATTGTCACCTTCCTGCAACCATCCTGCAATATCTCTGGACATGATGAGCCTATGAGAGAAGCAAGTTTGTGTAAGTGTAAATACTTACCAATTTTATCTCTGGTCAAGTGGTCTAGAAGATTTGGACATGGTATTAATCGAACCAGGGGTATGTCCTGCCTTTCTCTCTATGAAGATAGTAATTGGGTCTTCTAGCAACAACCTACTAGTCTGGAGAAATGGGGTTGATTATAAGGTTTGGATGGATTCCTATAAGGTCACCTCCATGGGGTGGGGGACGGGACATGTGCTATTTTGAAAATTGTATAAAAGTAATGTTGTTCTTAACTTTATGTAGCAAATCAGTGCCAGTAGCCACATTGTCCAGAAATTTTCATCTTTTTAAAAAAATACATTTATTTACTGGAGAGAGAGAGAGAGACCGTGAACACAAGTGGCGTGGGGAGTGCAGCGGAGGGAGAGGGAGAGAGAGAATCTCAAGCAGACTCCATGCTGAGTGCAGAGCCCAATGTGGGGCTCAGTCCCAGGACCCTGAAATCATGATCTGAGCCGAAACCAGGAGTTGGACACTTAACTGAATCCACTACCCAGGTGCTCCAAAATCTTCATCTTTTAATCTAATACGGTAACCCTTAAATTATATCACCCTTCCTTGTTCTAACTAGAGAGATGTATCTTGTTCCTCAGCAGTTGACTATCTTTGGGCCACATATCAGTCATGTGGTGCTTGGGTGGGAGTTATGTGTCCGTTTTTGTCTTAGTTGTTGTTATTAAGTCATCTCATGTGTTTGGTTTCTGTGTTGGCTGTGAGACCAGATTCCTTCCTCCCTTCCTCCCTCCCTTTGTATCTTCCTTCCTTCCTTCCTTCCTTCCTTCCTTCCTTCCTTCCTTCCTTTTTTCTCTTTCTCTTTCTCTATTTCTTTTTCTTTCTTTCTGCTGGTGAATCAGAAAAAAATTTCAGATAAAAACTCATAAATGACTATTGCTACTGCATGAGCATTTTCTTGCAGTTTTGAATGAAATCAGAGCCCTGATAAAGATATTCTGAAGACTTACAATACACACAAAGTCCAGATGCTTCCACAAAGGAGTCACACACAGAAGGAAAATGTGGAATTTTTGGAAGGCCTTTAGTTTTCATGTTGTCCTAGTCAAGACAACGAAAATTTCTTTTCAAATAAACAACCAACTTATTGCAATAGAAGACAGACACTTGCCTTGAGTTGTTTGTGTGATGGTCAGTAAATGGGAATATGGAAGCAATTGCTCTGCAGAATACAATGACATGAATTGTCTCACATACAGTCATGTGTGTGTAAAAGCATGAATTTGTACTTTGTACTTTATTGATTTCTTCCTTAAAACTACTTTCTGCATCTTCAAGGTTTCAAGTTGTCATTTTTGTTTTTATATAAATTACCTCACTTACGAAGTTCACCCGCTGCCTGTGGTGGAAGAAAAGTTATAATGAATTCTCTGTAGTGTTAAAAGTTCTTCTGTTAACTCTTGGGAGCACTAAAATTCAAACAGCTTTTTTGGATGACTCTTGTATTCATCAGGGTTCTGGAGACAATACATTGTTTTGACTTGAGAAGGTAATACTTAAATTACAGTATGAGCTACTAACATACCTCTCTAATTTTATTGTAGATTCTATATATGTCATAATTTAGGAATTTTTTCCCCGTCTATTCCCCCTTTCTAAAATACCACCATTTAAACAAACTGTCACAAAAATATTTTTTACAATTTTAATATAGAGTCTAGACAGAAAGAATTCTGAATTTTGTTGTTATTTTTCTCCTATGTCTTTTACTAACTCTATTTAATTAGGCTAACAAAAATCTGTAATTGATTAACGCAAAAAAAAAAAGACTATACGTACACAGTCATCCAAACACATCATTAGTGACCCAACTGTTGAGAAAACAAAACGAAATGAGAAAATCTCTCAGCTTATGTAGGGTATAAGCTGCAATTGTCAAAAGGAATGGCTTAGTGAAGCATATCTTCACTTATACTCATGCCTTTCATGAGCAGTCTCCAGGGCTAAAATGTCACAAATGATATATTCTTTCAAAATAACAATGTGTTTTATTTCTAGGATGCTACTTATAATGGGAAGGTAACCTTTGCCAAGATAGTTGTTACCATTTTTGTTCCAGAATACAGTAAATTCGTGTTTTACTTTTGTATGTCTCAATAAGGACTGAAAGGTAGAAGTATTCCTTTTCTGAGAGGAGCTCAGGCTCCCCTCACAGCTCAGGGTTTGGTGTGGAAAGAACGACAATGTGTACATTGTCCTATTCTAGTCTGCCTCTGATTCTGAATGCGCATCTTTGGCTATCAATGTTTGTTGATGCTACCTACCCCTTGAAGATGGGGAAAAATCTGTATAAAGTTATTTCTGTAACATAATCTTTCTTCTATGACACTTGTAAATTGATTTGCTGAGAAGGGTTCTTCTCAGCCTGCAAGCATGTTTTAGAAATCAATGCAGACAACTAGTTAATTTATTGTGACTCAGATTCAAACTCTTATGTGCGGGTATGCACTTAAGAATCAAGGGTAGGATGATATTGTTAGGATGAAATATCTAAATCCATATTGCCCTATGTGCTCCTTGAGGTTGGTTGTCTTAACCAACTTAAATATCTAGTGCCTAACCCAACATCTGGCAGTGTATTGTAGTAGCTAAGAGTATGTGTGATCAGGAATTAAGAATACCTAAGTTCAAATCCTGGCTATGCTACTTACTAACCATACGATCCTGAAAATGTAAGTTTTCAATATTTCATTGTCTTCAATGACAAATGTGGGCAATATTATTACTTACTTTTTTAGACTTACTGTAAAGATTGAATAAGATAGTGCATATTACTTAGCCCATAGTGAACAAGTAACATGTTAACTACATAATAAAGATTATAATACCCACTAAACTTTGAAGTAAACTGTTACCTAGAGGTGACTCTATGTTGGTGACTATAAGATTCCAATGGATAAGAATCTACATGTGAAGGTGGAATTCTAACTTTGCTTAAAGAGTAGAAACACACCCACCAAAAGAGATAAGCCAGAAAGACTGCAGACATATTAAATAAGATCTGACAGGTTGGGAAGGAGTATAGGAAAGAGAAAGAAGCCCACAGGTACTGTTTTCTGGTCCAGAACTTTTTATTGAACTACCTGTGTCATGAAACGGGGAAAGAACTTTTGCTACCGGTGATGATAATTTGATGCTTTCACCCTATGAATATAGCAAGTACGAGTCTGTTGGTGTCTGGAGTCTAAATGAGAAAGTCTGCAAAGAGATTTGAACATTCCAGAGGTTTAGAGATGGAAAACCAATAGGCAGTTTCCTTCCTCCCTCGGCCACTCAGCAGAAAGCATCCTTACTCCCAGGGGCCTCTGACATTCCTCTGTGTTGTGTGCAGAGAGGAGAGAAATGCTTTCTAGTTGGCTCACATTACCTTGTTCTGGTTAAATGGAAAAGTATTAGCGTACGTTCCTTGTCACCACAATTCCAGCTGTCCAAGTCAGTGCTCTCAAAGCAGAGAAAAATGACCTTATAACTCCTGAGGTTAAAAAAAAGAAAGAAAAGAAAAAGAAAAGAAACGTATTGCAGGACAAACTCCCCAGCTCTGACACTCTGCTTCCTGCTGCCTGTGTGTGACAGGAAGGGAAAGTGGTAAAGTCTAAATAATAAATACTCTTAAGTGAGTGGTTAGATCAGCTTTGGCTGATGGTATATAGTGTTTGCCATCCAGAAAGACAGTAATCGGAAGACATGCTCTTTATGGAGAAAAATAAACCAGATTTTTTTTGTGGTATGCTGTCCCTGAACACATGTTAAAATGACCACAGTTGTTTTTAATGCCCAGTAGAACTTCAGGGCTAATCCCATTACCACAAGCCTCCACCCAAGACTGTGGTTAATGCTCAGACCTAGCTGTGTCTTCTGGAACACACAGGGTCATATACAATATTGCTTTTATCCTCAAACTTTTCTTGAACTCTTTCTTTCACTTTCTCACTCAAATTCAAACTTGAATATCCCAGAAGACACTGCTTCCCCAAAACCACTTCAAATTGGTAAGTGCACCCACTGCTGCTGGGGGAGGCCCTTCCTTGATGTCATTTTCAGATCACTCTCTCTTCTTCCTCTGTGGAAACCCCATGTTTGAGTCTCACAGGTCTTCAAACCATTACCCCTCCTACAGTCCCCGCCCTTCATTTCCAGGTCATTCACTGGATTCCTTATGAAACCTGCCATAGTCTTAATTATTTTATTTTATTTCTTTTTATTTCATTTTATTATTTTATTTCATTTCGTTTCATTTTATTTTAAGGTTTCATTTATTTATATGACAGAGAGCACAAGCAGGGGAGCCGCAGAGGAAGAGGGAGAAGGAGGCTCCCCGCTGAGCAGTGAACCCAACATGGAACTGTTTCTCAGGACCGCAGGATCATGACCTGAGCTGAAGGCAGACGCTTAACCGACTGAGCCACCCAGGCTCCCATCCTGATGATTTTAGTACCCTGCCTCGTAGTCTCTTGCCCTCTTTTCCAACAATTCTCTATTTTACCTCAGCCACCCATCTAAAGGCCATATCCTGGACTTTGTCATTGCCAGTTACTAAAACCCTCCATAATCCCAATTTTAGGGGTCCTTCTCTTGGATGCTTTCTTCCTGTTTTCCAGCTCACAACTTTGGGTATTCTGATTCCAACACTTTTTTTTTTTTTAAATCTCATTAGGAACTGTGAGTCATTGGCATTTTTCATCTTTTCTTTGTTGTTCATTCTCCTCACGTCCCCACATCCTTCCATGCTCTGCTTAGATTTCATAAAAAACTATTACTAGTCTTTTACATACTTATATCAACTTCCCTGTCCCACTTTTCCTCCTTTGAACTACTCTAGTAAAATCCTAATCCTGGTTTTAGCCATCTCTCTCTCTCCCTCTTTCTCTGTCTCTCTCTCAAGACCTGCGTGCACACACCTGAACCCAGCTGGAGAAAAGGTAGGTACTCTACCATGCTGACTGGTCTCACTTTACATACATGACCACTCCCCTCAAGTGAGCCTTTAGTGCTACTACACAACCTATTGGATTTCCCTGGCTGTTCCTTTTTCCGCTTCCCTGGAGGACCAGTTTGTACATTGTCTCTCCTCTCTCCTCTGCAGTATTTATCCGGCTGATAACTTCACTTGCTCTTTCATCTAAAACAGAAGCAAACAAAAGAAAACATTAAAAATGCTGCCACCACACTATCTTCCAATGGAGTTAGCCCGTCAGTGTACAAACGTGCTATAATGTTTCTCATCCTGAGGAAAAAAAAGAGGGAAAGCTTTGACTCCGTTTCCTTTTCAGTGACTGCCTAATCTCTGCCCTATTTGAAGGCAAAACTGCCTCCCAGATAAACCTCTGCTCACCCTTTCCACTTGCCCTCCTTCTGCTCTCTTGAAGACACCCCCATCATGTTTCCATCTCTAACACTCCAACAAAACGCTTCTTGTCAGCATCACCAATGATCTCCTGTTGCTCGGACTGAGGACCATTCGCGTTTCTCATTTTACTTTTAATTCTTGGCAATCTTTGACACAGCTGGTCAACTTTTCTTTCTTAAAAATAGGATTGTGAGACGCAGTTCTTTCTGGGCCCCTGCTGGCTCACTAGCTGCCTCTTCTTGATTGTCCTGGCTGGTTTCCCGTATTTTGATCTTGGCGGACTCCAGAGCTCAGTTCTGGAATCCTTGGGTGTCTTTACCCCTAGTCATTCTTTATTGAACTCATCAAAATTCACATCTTTAAATATCATCGGTATCTTGCTCATTCCCAAATTACTCCAGACTTTGTAAGGAAACGAAAAACCAACACTTTCATTTTAGATACTAAATAGGAGTTCCAAAGTTAAAATGTCCAGAACAAGTCATTATTTCCCCCTCAAACTTCCTTTGCCTTTAGCCTTACAATCTCAATGAAGAGAAACTCTGTCTTTCTAGTTGACTCGGGTAGAACTTTGATCCCCCCCCCCATATCATATAGAATTAATCAGCAAATATCAATGGCTCTCCTTAACCATTTCCTCACCTCACCACTTCTGCTTCTATAATCCCAGCTGAAACCAATGTAATCCCTTGCCTATATTATAATACCTTTTAAACTAATAACTGTTTATATCCCTACCTCTCTATGGCCTGCTCTCTACCCTGCAACCCGAGTAAACTTTTAAAAATATATATCAGTTCATGTCATTTTTCTGCTTTAAACCTTATGAAAGTTTCTCATCTCTTTCAAAGTAAAAGAAGAAGTTTTAATTAACATCTATGAGGTCAGGGCTCCTGGGTGGCTCAGTCGGTTCAGCATCTACTTTCGGCTCAGGTCGTGATCCCAGGGTGCTGGTTCCCTGCTCAGTGGTGAATTTGCTTCTCCCTCTCCCTCTGCCCCACCCCTTGTTCCTCCTCTCCCTCCCTCCCTCTCTCTCTCTCAAATAAATAAATAAATTAATTAAATAAAATCTTAAAAAAATAAACATCTATGAGGTCCTCCTACTTTTCTGCCTTGCTTTCTTCTTTCTTTATTAATATACCCTGGCCACACCATCTTCTTACTTACTCCTTGCACTAAAAGGACCTCGGCCCCACTCTCTTGCCACCACATCCCCAGTGACTTGTTTGCTTATTCCTTCAGGTCTCTAATGGAATGTCACCCCATCAGAGAGGACTATACATATACATATGCATTTATATGTGTATATATATGTATATATTTCACATATATGTACATATGTATGTGTATAATAATAAATATATCACCTTTTGCTCAACTCCTAGCTTTCCATATGCCTTATTTTGTTAAGTAGGTAGGCAGATAAAAAGGGACTCTTAGCCGTAGAGTGTGAGCTTCAGTAAGGAACAAACTCATGTGCTTTGTTCATTCCTGGATTTCTAGCACCTAGGAGAGTGTATGGCACATAGCAGGTGCACAATAAATATTTGTCAAATGAAGAGCAAGTATTTGAGCTTAGATTTGATTGTTTGTCTTTTTCATTACTGCAATATTTAACCCTGGTTTGCTTTCCAAGAAGGCCAATTAAAGAAATACTGTAACTAGAGAATTCAGCATTGAGTAAACACCATTTTGTGTTCCCTGCCCCTCCCCAATTTGTGGGGAGGCAACAATTTTCTGCTGCAACAATGTATCACTTTGTTGGTAGAGAAAAAGCCTGCTGACCGGATGTCTCCCTCTCTTTAATGCAGACTTGCCAGGAGGCAGTTTTCCTGCTGTGCTGGTCTGAGCATTTGAGAGGGTTTGGGTAGAGGGGATAGCACTTAACTAAAAATGAATCCTCTCTTGATTCTTCTTCTTCTTCTTAACTTAAAAGTGTCATTTAATTGAATCCTTTTGGAGAATTCTCCACCTCAGGAAAAATAGTAAAGTGATAACAGCAGAATCACTTTGACTCTCCCTCTGGACAAGAAAAAAAAAAAATTAAAATGTGCAAAAAGATCCAGCTTTTGCAGTCTGTCATTCCCCTCTGATTTCCCAGGTATGTTCCCTAGCCATGGGTTCTCATTTCCCTTCTTTGCTTTTAGCTTGGCTTTTTAATTTTTGTGTTACAACAGCCTACTTTGGAGGTTGCTGTAAGTGATTCTAACCTCTGATAAGTTTACACATTTAATAAGAAACAAATAATGGCGGTAAAGGTTACTCTCGGGCTACAGAGCTGTACTTGGCTGTCTGCATTTGTGCCTGTGCGCTGGGTGTAAGCCCCGCCCCCACCCCAATGAGTGCTTTGTCCTATTGACTGCAGTGTTGAGGGGATGTGCTCAGCCCTCCAAATGTCCTCAGGCATAATTTATTTATGGCCTGGGCACTCATAAGTACATTCTGCCTCCATGGTGGTTTTACCAGACCTTGCAGGTCCCCCTCACTATCTGATTCAGCATCTTTAGTCTAGTCAATATCTGACTTTTACATTGATTGGGTGGTGATAGAGAGGCTTAGCCAATGTGTCTTTCTTGGTTCTAAAATTCTCTACAGTGACAGACACTGGCTCCAAATAAAACAGGAGCAATAATCCCCAGTCTTTTGGGGTGGCTGCAGCCTCCATTCCTGTCCACTGAATGAAGGTTCGGGTTTGGTTTGGTTTCCTGCTGTTTAGGGGACACAGCATGGGGAAGTTGAGCCCTTACTATGAAGGGCTACAGAACTGGCCCGTGGAGGTGGGGACGGGAGTTGGAGGCTGCTAGTTGTGGAAGAAGTGGGGTAGAGGATTGCTTTAGAAAATGTGAGGCACACTCTCTTTACTGAGGCGGTGTGTTTGTGATGGCTTTGGTAGGTCTTACTGGGCACTGGGCATGTTCTTGGAGATTGAAAGATTTTAAAGGACTCCTACAAAAAAAAGGCCCATTGGTACTACCTCTGCTGAAGACTAAAGTTTGGATTGACATTTTTTTTTTTTTAAGATTTTATTTATTTATTTGACACAGAGAGAGAGATTACAAGTAGGCAGAGAGGCAGGCAGAGAGAGAGGAGAGAGGAAGAAGCAGGATCCCTGCAGAGCAGAGAGCCCGATGTGGGCCTCGATCCCAGGACCCTGGGATCATGACCTGAGCCGAAGGCAGCGGCTCCAACCCACTGAGCCACCCAGGCGCCCTGGATTGACATTTGTATGGCTTTGTATCAGATTCTGTTCTGAATGAGTAATAAAGCTATGGAGATTTTTTAAAAACTCTCTTGAAAATTGAAGTTTGCAAAAAATCCCTTTGCCCCCACCTCCCCTCCTTGGTTGATAACTTGGGGATTTCCAAATTCAGGATGGAATGTCACTTTTCTAAAATAAATAGATTTGGGAAATATGTTTTTTTACATAATATTTCCCAAAATGTGTTGTATTGCCCCATATTTAAAGAGATATTTTGTGATTAAAAGAAGTCTTATAGCCAAATAAGCTTGGCAGACACCATCTGGTAATGTGTTTTATTAAATCTAAGATACTATTGATTATAATATAGGCCATTTTTTAATGTACCACCAAGAAAAATTGCCACCAGTTAAAATTTATGATTCAATTAAGGGAAGCATCTCCATATCAAAGCTGTTTTCGTAGGGAAAAAGGGCATCATTTGAATGTAAAAACTACAATGTATGCAACCTTTTTGGAGAGTCACAGAGCACTTTAGTATGTCATAGGTTCTGAGGGGTACTACAGGAAAAATCTCTGGTGAAATTCTTTTAAATCAGAATCTCCTAAACCTCCTAATTAGCCATCTGAGTTTCTGTCATACCACCCAACCTCATAATATTTATTAAAACTTCTTTGGGGATAACTGATAGAATATTATTATCCAATAAAAGGATGGCAAAGACAGATGATCTATTCAAAGACTGGAAGAAATGGTGAGAAAAAGAAGAGAATAAATGAAAGATGGCCTTGAAAGAAAAGAAATGCAACTACTCAGCTAGGACAACTATAAAGAATATTGAAAAAAAGTCGAAGAGAATATTCTGAGCAAGCAAAATTTGGGCAAAACTTGTCTGTGACTTAACTAAAAGGAGTCAAACTAGAGCCAGGGTGAAGAGGACGGTGGTCTGAGGTTGTGACTGATGACAATTGATGGGGAGAGACACAAACACAAAAGCTGCTGCTGCCCTTGATACCATCTTTGCTACAACAATAGGACTTCTCTGGAAATGCTGCTTAAATCTGATGTCTGTGGGTGGCCCAGATTGTATTTGTGAATGTTCTGTGGGAAAGATACTGGGAGGGTGAGGTATGGTTCAGGTCCTTGGTAAAAGTTGTTCACTTCAACTTTGCAGGCACTAGCCCCTTCTCTGTAAAGGGGGTGCATAAAATTGGGTGCTTGAGGACACTTAGAACAGAAATGTTGAGGGACTGATGAGTCTCAGACCGTCATAGTCTGTCATTTCTGGAACTGTGAAAGAGAGAACCCTCCATGAAGTTATCTCCTTAATGAAGTTATGTTTTGTGGAAAACCTATATGAAATAAGAGAATAATACAAGAGGAGAAATATTTATCAAGTATGTAATATATTCTATATCTAATATAGTCTATATAGGTATAATATATATACATATTGAAAATTATTTTTTATTAAACTATCTACAGAAATGTAAAGTAGTGGCATGGTGTAACTCACTGACAATTAAATGAGAAGAATAGCTATGAGACTGATGTTTAGCATAATAAATGAGTTACAACTGTGATAAATGGGATTCAATTAAGAAAATATAGAAAAAAATAAAAGATTAGGTAGATTATAAAACATAATCAAATGGAAATGTGTATTACTATATCTGAAATTACCTTGTTTTTGGTTAATTCTCTATTTCATGTATTTAGAAAGTATCAATCATGAAAGTAGGTTTTGTCTCATTCATCATTGTATCTCAGCTCTTATGTTAGTGCCTGGATTATAGGAGTCAGTCAATAAATATTTACAAAACATTTGCAAAGTAAATTTATGAATAAGTTAAATATGATTTAATTAATCACATTTACTACTCAGGGTATTTAATAATGTATCCTCCTTAAAGCTTTTAAATCTTGCCTAGTAGATGATATTCTTCTGAGTTATTTATTGAAATTATAGATAACAAAATATTGCGAACAACAGACCATGATACCACAATGGGGGTAAGGTTACATACAGATGTTAATTGCCTCAGTGTGATTGATCAGTCACTACTGCACATCTGTGATGGCGAAGGTAACAGAAGAGAATCTGCCTTGACTTTTACTCAGGTGGAAGGAGGTCAAGCCAGGCATCACTTGACTGTAGTTGGCTGTCACACCATTGCAAAATGACACAATATCTGCAGAGAAACCATAAAGGAGCTTTCTCTTATTCCATATTATAATCGTTGTTCCAAAGCGGAGGATCTAATTCACCCTGCTGAATCCCCATCCTCCCACTGCCCTTTTCTTTTTTTTTTTTTTTTTATTTTTTTTTTTATTTTTTGCCCAAGGGGTACAGGTCTGTGAATCATCAGGCTTACATCTTTCACAGCATTCACCAAAGCACAAACCCTCCCCAATGTCCATAACCCATCCACCCTATCCCTACCCTCCCACCCCCCAGTAACCCTCAGTTTGTTTTATGAGATTAGAAGTCTCTTATGGTTTGTCTCCTTCCCCATCCCATCTTGTTTCATTATTTTTCCCTCCCTACCCCCTTTTCTGAAGGAGCAATTATTTCCACAGATTTCTTTAACAATGAGTAACTTTTGCTGGTTTATGTGTGAAAATGACACCACAAAGGTGAAGCTGCGTTTTTGAAAGTCACTACTCAGATGGGCATGAAACGATGCCTCAGCACCTCAAGGATATGAGTCATTTTTTTCTATCATGAGGCTTTGAATTGTAAACCTCCAATATATATTTATGTGGGAATATGTACAAGAGAATATATTAAGCTCTCTGTCATTTTTCATTCTAATGCTGCCTCAGAAGAGGTGAACCTTTCAAAATATTTCATTTGAGCGGGCACCTGGGTGGCTCCAACTGTTAAACATCTGCCATTGGCTGGGGTCATGATCCCAGGGCCCTGGGATCGAGTCCCGCATTGGGCTCCTTGCTTAGTGGGAAGCCTGCTTCTCTCTCTGCCTCTACTTCTCTCTCTATTATGAATAAATAAAATAAAATCTTAAAAAAAAAGTAAAAAAAGAGCAACTGAACCTGTTGATTAGAAATGAAGAATTAAAAATCAGTTGTGTGTAAATCACTTTAAAAATATTTCATTTGAGAAATTCCTTTTTATAAAACCTGAAACTTGATTTAAAATTCATCATATTTCTCTGGCAATTCTCATAACAATCTGGTTACATACTTTTTCCTTTGGTAATGTTGATATATTTTTATTTAACTCTTAGCAGAACAGAATTTTTTTCCATGACTTGTAGTATGATACACTGTGTGAACATTATCCTATGTCTGTCTATGTGTAGTCATTCACTCAACATTTTAGATAGTCTGTGACCCAGAAACTATTGGATTCTGAGAATTAAAAGGTGCATGGGGGGCGCCTGGGTGGCTCAGTGGGTTAATGCCTCTGCCTTCGGCTTAGGTCATGATCTCAGGGTCCTGGGATCGAGGCCCGCATCGGGCTCTCTGCTCGGCAGGGAGCCTGCTTCTTCCTCTCTGCCTGCTTGTAATCTTTCTCTCTCTCTCTGTCAAATAAATAAATAAATAAAATCTCTAAAAAAAATTAAAAAAAATAAAAGGTGCATGGGACTACCCTCAAGGACCTCATGATCCAAGATATGACATGAATATATAAATAAGTACAGTATAATGTAGTAAGGAAAAGGAATGGGCCTTTTGAAATTATTATGGTGGAAACAGCAGAGACAGTTGAAGAATTGAAGAATTCAGGGAGAGATGATTTAAGAAGTACATATTTCAAATTTTACACATGCACAGAAGCACATACATGCACACACCCACAATAAAAGTAATTAAGTTAGTTATGGAATGGGAAAACATTGGGATAAAGAGAAAATAAGAAGGATTGATGGATGATGAGCTACCTAGATACTCAGTTAATATTATCATATTTAGCAAAACCAGGCTTACCATATAGAACAAAAACATCAATGTTACTGATTCTATTAAAGTGTAAGTCATATCATGTGACTTCCATGCCCCAGACCCTTTAATGATTTGCCTCCAGTCCTTGCATTGGCCTCCTTTGCCTTCCGTGATCGTGTCCCCACCCGCTGTCTCTTTGACTGTATCTCCATGACTGCATACTCCGTTCCTTTTCTGGTTGGTCTACCTTGCTCCAGCCATAGGGGCCTCCTTGCTGATCCTCAGACGTGGCCTTGCCTCAGTTCCTGTGCACTATCTATTCCTTCTGTCTGAAAGATTCTTGCCTTAGAGAGCCACACCTCCTTCAAGGCTTTCTTCAGATGTTACCTTTTTAATCAAGTCTACTCGGACCACTTAAATTTATAAACTGTGCCTCTTGTCCCTTCCTCCAGTCGCACCTCTCATCTTCCAATATTACTCTGTTCGGTTGTATGTTGGACTGGGGGTCCATCTGTAAAGAATAATGCACAATACTTTCAAATCATGAATGCCATTTTCTAATTCAAATGTGAAAAGCATCAGGAGCCAGTTATCATGGGACCCCACTCTTCTCTATTGCTGTCACATTCTTCCAGAATTTTCCTTAGGCACCATTGGAACTGGGCCATGCCAACCTTCTGGAATTAGTTATTAGCTTACATATTGGCAATAAATACATGAATGCTCACCTTAATGGGGTGTGTGTGTGTGTGTGTGTGTGCGCGTGTGTGTGTGTGTGTATATGTGTGTGTGTATGTGTGCATGTGTGTGTGTGCGATATGTATTTATATGAAAGTACCTAGGATATTGGAAAAACATTGAGTAAGAAGGAACAAGAAGTACTAGAGTCAAATCCTCATCTGTAAAATGGGGTAATATCCATTTTACCTAATTCTCAGCATTCTCATTAGATAAAAATAAAGTATATTAAAGTGCTCTTAAAACTGGAAAGTGCTGTGACATTTCCCATTACTGTTGTGATAACTATGAACACTTAAATGCATACTTATAGTTAATAACACTTTATATTTTTATAAAACATACTACTTTCACATGTACGTTCATATGCCATTATTTACATTTTCTAAAAAAGATCATTGAAATTATTTTGATGTTAAAACTTAGATTCAGAGATCAGTGACTTGTCTATGATCAAATTCCTACTAAATGATTCCTTGACTGTTGTTGGATTTTTTTATATATATATACATAGATAATGAGACAAGTAATGGGGTCAATATGGAGGGAAGCTGGAATGAAAAAATCATATTGAGATCAAAGTAAAGAAGCATCAATAGATGCTAAATCTAGGGAGGAAATTTTGATCAATGATTATGATTTTTCATAGATCATTAGTTGGAAGCTAAAAAAAATAGTAACTATACAATGAAAAAATCAGCCAACACTTTGGATAATCAGTATCACCAATGAGGGGGAATTAGACATCAAGTACCTTGGATATGGTATCCTGAGAAGGACACTATATCACTTACATATGTTCCAGCCAGGAGTAATGTATAATCTGAATTCAATCACAATGAGACAGCAAATGAATTTAAGATAAAGATCATTTTTAAAACAAAACAACTCTCTTTCGAAATTGTCAAAGTCATGAAAGAAAAAAAAAAGAAAGAAAAGAAAAAGACCAAAGAAATATTCCATGTTACTGTCAAATAAATAAATAAAATATTTAAAAAAAAAGAGAAATATTCCATGTTATAGGAGACTAAAGACAACAATGAAATGTACTGTTATGGGCTCCTATACTGTGGGGAAAATGCTATTAATGCTGTACCCACCCCCCACATGTTTTAAGAGAGATGAATGGTTGGACAGGTAGAGACAGAACAACAAATTAAAAGCACATAGGGAAAAAATGTAACAGATAAATCTGAGGAAAGGGTAGGGGTATTTGTGGATATTCTTTGTACTATTTTTGCAATTTTTCTGTGTTTGGAATTATTGCATTTCCAAATAAGACGTTAAAAAAATAAGGGAGCAGTAGGTTACCATTTAGTATAACAGTGGAGACTTCTTGACTCTTCTGAAAGAGTTTATTTTCTTTACTAAATACCTAACTTATAATCAGGCAGTGACTTAGTCTCTTGGGAAGGTAAGATGTTTTGTGCATAAAAATAGCATTACAGAGGTGTTTGATAATATGTTAATATGTTAATATTTTACTGCGTTTTCATTTTTTATTATTTATTATTAATGAAATGCAGTTGTCTTTGAAGCCTGCTGAGTGTTTAATAATGAAATTGTGCAAAGTTCATTTTCAAATGTCTGCACCCCATATGTGTTAGGAACACAAATTCAATATGCACTTCAAATCACTTTATAAGGGGAGGACTACAGAGTTAACCAACTGATGCTTTTTAACTGCATGTTTATATACACAACTGCCGGAATGACTTGGCATGTTATGAGTGTATGTGTTGTACACACAGTGCCCATTTACGGAGCTTTTGGTTATACGGTCCCAGACGTCTACTTAAGTGCTCATGGTATAACACTCTTCAATAACATTTCCTATGGTCTACAGTAGAATTTATTCATTTTGAAGACTGATTATATTTTTTTCTTAGTACGCCATGGTTCTTTTTGTAAATTAGAATAAGTCTGAATTTGTGGGGATACTACCAGAATATTGGCCATGATCTTAAATGGTAACTGGGTTGAATGGTTCTCCCCAACCTTTCCCGTTTATACTCTCTGTGTGCAGTTCAGGACTTGCCCTTGGCTAGTTTGGAATGAGGGAGTAATGCTGACTTTAGTCCTCAAGAAAAGCAAGAGATCTCACCTTACACAGCCATGCTCCAAGCTCTTCTTCCGTACTTGTTCCCCTTTTCCTCTCCTTCCTCAGGAACCCTACCCTCCTTCTGCCCTCAGCCACCACTTACAGATCTTTTCTTCTGAGCTTTTCTCCACTTTGGCCAAAGGAGAGCTGGAAGCAGGCAATCCCATAGCTACAGGGTCTTGGTGTGGAATCAGTGACAGAATAAATAGTCGAAATGCTTCCATGAGGACCAAGCGCAGTGAGGAAGGAAGGATGTGGGAGAGACTGCTTTTAAATCTCCCCTTGGCCTTGGGGAAATTATATACATAGCTACTCTGAGTGCCGTTCGCAAGAGTGGAAAGCCTTTAGACACAGATGGACCTGAGTTTAAATCCCTTCTCCACCACTTACTAGCAGGGTAAGCATCAGAAGCCAACCTCTCGGAACCAAAGACTCCTCATCCATCAAATGAGGTAATGACAATACCAACTCAGAGAATTCTTAGGATGGAATGTGATTACACAGAGAAAACAACCCCTACAATGAGTGGCATGCTGTCCAACTTGTTAATAGTGTTGTTATTTTAGTCAGAAATGTTATTTCTTTAATTTCAGTTTGGAGGGGTTCATTGTTCAACCCCAAGATGGTCTTCCATGAGCTCTTTTTGGTTAGGAAGCAGGACGGACACAATTTGTGTTCAAGAGTTCATGGATGAGTGAGGCAAATCCTCCTCCCTAACCTCGCTAGTCCCCGAGAAGTAGCCCAGTGAGGTCCAGTGAGAACTTCCTAGAACCATGTGCCAGCTATCAGAGTAAATAAAATAAGCTTGAAACTGATGATAACCAGATCTCGGGTTAGTAAAAGCCATAATAATAATAATAATAATAATAATAATAATTATTATTATTATTATTATTATTGATTTGAAAAGTCTTCTGAATTAGAGATGAAAAGTTCTTTCTCAGGTCTTCCCCACTGGCAGAATTCCAGCCAAAACACATGGCCATTGCCTGTCATGATAGTTTGTGACTAGGACTTCTGGAAATACTGTCAAGATGGGTATGTGGTAAATAGTGTTCTGAGTGCTTAAAAGACCCCCGTCTCCCAAGAATGCCATGTGCTGCAAGTGTCAAGTGACCTGAAAAATGTTTACATGGCACGAATAAAACCGAGAACTGTGAATCTCAACCAGTCTATTTTTTTATGGTGTGTTGACACGCAGGAGGACCCTTATAAAGGAGAGAATATGATTTAGGCTCTTGGAACTCAGCTTTGAAGAAGAGGGTTTTGGTGTTTTTGTGATGATTTTCTGCTGTACATCTGGGAAATGTTTGTTGAGAGTGTGAATCACTTTGTAGCTCTTCTCAGAAAGGCGTTTCCGTTCCCTGTGCTCCCAGGCTGCCAGTGCTAGGCAGTGTGCCTTGGCTGAATGCCAGCTTTGGAAAATTGTTTCTTCCTACATCAGGCCTCCTCTGTCCTTCTAGTCTGGCCTCATCCTCTTTCCTTGTCCTCAAAAATATTAACTTCCTTTCTTAAATTACAGGGCCATAATCACTTGGAATGAATAAAGAGACAAAGCCCAAATCTCAAACAGCTGTAGTCCTACATTCTTTCTCTATATACCCACATACCAATAGGTGTGTGTATGTGTGTGTGTGTGTGTGTGTGTGTGTATACACATGCAACTTAGGTATACATTTAAGTATACATATAAATATGCACACACATCTACATATGTTTCCTTCTCATAGGCTCACATCAGTAATAGTTTGGTGCTAAAGCACTTGAATTTGAAGGTGGTTTTAACAAAAATCACTTCCTTGCATTTGTGTGCTTGGGTACAATTTAACTGAGCATCTTGACTGAGAAATAAATGCTCTTAGATAAAAGTGAAAGAAAATATATCTATCAGAGGCTTTACACATTCAGATTTATTTTTCTTTTATAAAAAGAAGGCTCAGAGAAGCACTCTAGGATTGAGTAGCTGCTTACAAGTTTCAGACACCCGTAGTATGTTGGCCTTAGCCACATGATCTCAAAATAGCTGCAGAAACTCCAGGCATTGTGCCCTGATTACATCAGTATCCTGCATCCTGCCCATGGTCGAGGCCTCACTAAAGTCAGAGGGAAAGGAACAAAATCCAAATATGTGTGCCAGCTGAGTCTATTACCTTGATTAGAGAAGTTAAATTTTTCCAAAATACTCAGACAGCCAATTTCCAATTATGCTGTTTTGGCCAGAACTGTCCTAAAGCCACTCCTAGCTACAAGGCTGTTAGGCAGGGAGAGACGTAGAAAGAAGGGTGGTGATTGAGTCAGCTAACCAATTGTATTTTTGTGTTTGCCACATGACCCAAGAGAAGAGTGCAGAAATATATATATCAATATATTAATTATTAATTATATTAATATATATATTTGGTCGGGTTGGATAGGTTATGAAAGAGTCTGTGGGGTCGAACCCTATGTAGGTTGTTATATTCAGGTTTCAAAGAAATAGAGCAAAACTCTAGCAGAAGTTTTGTGAATTCAGAAGTAGAACTGTTGCACTGAGCAGATATTCAGCTATAGCAATGAATAAAAATTTTTCATGTCTATTTTCTCTCCCTTCCAGGGAGAAAAACTTGATAAACCTCCTAAGGCAATTGAATGTTGTCTTTATTTAATTTGAGACAAATAGTTGAATTCAATTCAGGGAATACTCATATGCTATCAACTAAGTTCAAAGCACTGTGCTTAATGCCACAGGAATTCTGACACAAGCTACAACATGGATGAATCTTGAAGATATTATGCTCAGTGAAATAAAACAGACATAAACAGACAAATATCATATGATTTTATTTATATAAGGTAACTGCAGTCATCAAATTTATAGAGACAAAAAGTAGACTATTGCTTACCAGGGGCTGGAAGGAAGGGGAATGAGGACTTACGGTATAATGGGTATGGAGTCCCTACTTGCAATGATGAAAAAATTCTGGGATGAATGGCGTTTGCTAACGGTTGCATTGCAATGTGAGTGTACTTAAGGCTAATGAATTGTACACTTAAAACTGGTTAAAATGGCAAGTTTTCTGTCATGTATATTTAGTCACAAAAAATTAAGAAAGCAAATCAGTAAAAAGCAACCAAGAGCAAAATGTCTGCCATAAAAGAGCTTACAATTGAATGGCAACTGGGAGAAAGACAGGACTTAATTTTAGACAAGGTGGAACATGATAAACAACCCCAAATGGAATGAGTGTCTGTAAGGCTCAAGAGGTTGAGAGACCATATTTGCTCAGCCAAACAGGGGAATTTTTCTCCATTCATATGGCATTTACTCATTTAAGATGGATCTTGGTGAATAGGTCCAAGTTTTACGGGGGGAGATGGTGGGGATGATGGTGAGAAATCTGAGGATGATCATGACATTTCTAAGGGAGAAGTAGATTCTTTTACGTGGAGTATGGACTAGAAATAGAAGAGCAGTGTACTAGAAAGTTCAGAGAGTAAGTGAATACTGCAGTAAAGATCTATGCAATTTATTGTGTAGTCAGAGACCACTGAATGGTTTGGATGAGGTACTGATTTAATCAATATTGCTCTCACCTCAGAGAAGAAGCAGTGAAAATAAAAGGAGGGAATGAGAGCAAGATACAGTTATACCTCTTGATCTTAACTGCTGATGTAATTCAGGGTAGAACAGAGCAAAGTCAGATGTGAGTCCAGTTGACTGGAAGTGGTCTCATTTCCCCCGATGGACATTCCTGAGGAAGATGAGTTAACTTCTCTTTAGTTCAGTAGCACAACTAACAAGTACTAAGACATACAGCTGTGCTCTGGATTCAATATTGGGAATCATTCTCTTAAGCACAGTGGCTAAAACTTTACCAGAGGGAGAGAGAGAACTATTAAAACTGACTTTGGAGCCTTTGACCTATGCCTTCTGGATTGTATGGAGGTGGGGAAGCAGAGGAATGGGCATCCCAAAAGGGCGGTTTGGGCAGTCAAACACATTGTGTACGGAAAGTAGAAGAAAGGAATGCTCAAAGCCTGGAATGTGGTTCAAGAACCTCAAGTGATGGAGTGCAACTGCTTCCACAATTGGGGGAAGATGGCAGCACATTGGTTTGGGTGATTAGAAACCTCAAAGGACCTGTAAGGTTCCTAGAGTGGTTGTGGCACAACTCAGAAGAAAGGAGCTCAAGGAGGGAGAAGGAAGTTGAGGGGTTGGAAGAAATACACATGGATGACTTTTTAACAAAGTTCAATAGCCAAGGAAAGAGAAGATGAGAATTTTCCTTGGGAGGAAAGCAGGAACCAGTGAAGAGTGTTGCACCCTGGAGAGATCCAAGCATATTGCCAGGAGCTAATGAAGGAAAAGGGAGAGATTTAAAAATGCAAGAGAGGGTAGTCAGAGGGGCAGGAATAAACGGGGAGGATGGGAGGAGGAGCTTCTACGGCCCCGCATTGACCAATGCTGGAAAGGGCCATGGAAAATTAGAGGAAGAGTTAGAAGAGAATCAATTCCAGGTGTAAGGGTAAATGCCATAACAGCTGAAAGAGATTGTTATAGAACCTGGGTGAAGACACCAGAGTAAAAACAAATGAGCCCAGTGATGGGTATTAAGGAGGGCACGTGTTGTCATGAGCACTGGGTGTTATACACAAATAATGAACCATGGAACACTACATCAAAAACTAATGATGTACTGTATGGTGGCTAACATAACATAATAAACAAACAAACAAAAAACAAGAAGGGATCCTAAAAGAAATAGAGGATAATACAAGGAAGGATATATTTCACTACTCAGCTTTCCAATACTTGTGTGAAGGGTTTCTGCACGCTCCCTCTCTGTCTCCCTAAGCTTTATTGAGATATAAATGACATTTAACATTGTGTAAGTTTAAGGTGCACAATGTGATGATTTGATACACATATATTGTGATGTGATTACCACAATAAGGTTAATTAACACATTCATCACCTCACATAATTACAGTTTGGGGGAGTATGTATTGTGAGAGCATATAAATTCTCTCCTAGCAAGTTTTGGACATATAATACTCTATGGTTGACTATAGTTACCTTGCTGAATATTAGATCCCCAGAACTTATTCATTTTAAGACTGGAAGTTGGTACTCTTTGACAAATATCTCCCCATTCCCCTGACCCCCTAGCTCCTGGCATTCTATGCTATTTCTGCGAGTTTGGCTTTTTAAAGATTCCTCAGATAAGTGAGATCATATAGTGTTTGTCTTTCTCTGTATGACTTATTTTACCTAACAAAATGCCTTCAAGATTCATCCATTTTGTTGCATCATATTTAAGTATATCCCTTCGTATATAAGTATATGTGTGTTTGTGTATATATTTGTGTGTATATGTGTACACACACACATATATATACATATATATGTATTTTCTTTATACATTTGCTGATGAATACTTTGAGTTGTTTCTATGTCTTTATTGTGAATAATGCTGTAATTGTTATGATAGTGCAGATACCTCTTTAATGTAGTGATTTGTGAGATAGTTTGATGTAATTTCCTTCAGATATATATTCAGAAGTAGAATTGCTGAATCATATGGTAGTTTTGTTTTCATTTTTGTGAGGGACCTCCATACTGTTTTCCATAGTGGTTATACCAATTTACATTCCCACAAGCAGTGCACAAGGGTTCCCTTTTCTCCACATCCTCGCTAAGACTTGTTATTTATTCTTTTCTTTTTAAGATGTATTTATTTATTTGAGGGAGAAAGAGCATGAGCAGAGGGAGTGGTAGAGGGAGAGGGGAGAAGAAGACTCCCTGCTGAGTGCAGCGCCTGAGATGATGTGGAGCTTGATCTCACAACCCTGAAATCATGACCTGAGCCAAAATCAAGAATCAGATGCTTAACCAACTGAGCCACCCAGGTGGTCCAATTTTCTTATTTTTTTTTGACAACAATTATTCTAACAGGAGCCACCCAGGAGGCCCAATTTTCTTATTTTTTAATAGTAATTATTCTAACAGGTGTGAGGTGATACTTCATTGTACTTTTGATTTGCATTCTTTGGATGATTAATGATGTTGAGCACCTTTCCATGCTCTTGAGGGCCATTTGCATGTCTTCTTTGGAAAAAATGTGCAGTCAGGTCCTTTACCCATTTTTAATCAGGTTATTTATTTATTTTTTCTCTTGAGTTATATGAGTTCCTTATATACTTTGAATATTAGTTCTTATCTGACTTGTGGTTTAAAAATATTTTTTCCCATTCCTTAGTTGTCTCTCCATTTTGTTGACTTTTTTCCTTTCTTTTCTCTATGTTGAAACTTTTTAGTTTGATGTAGTCCACTTGTTTATTTTTCCTTTTGTTGCTTGTTCTTTTGGTGTCATATCCAAAAAATTGTTCCCAAGACCAGTATCAAGGAACTTTTTCCTCATATTTTATTCTAGGAGTTTCAGGGTTTTGGGTCTTACATTTAAGTCTTTAATCCATTTTGAGTTAATTTTTTATGCATGATGCAAGATACAGGTCTAATTTCATTCTTTTTCATGTGACTATCTAGTTTCCTAGCACCATTTCTTGAAAAGACTATCTTTTCCCCATTGAGTACTCTTGGCTCCCTTATTAAATATTAATTGACTGTACATGAATGGGTTTATTTCTGGGATCTTGATTCTATGTTGTTTCATTTTCTGTGTCTCTGTTTTGATTTCAGTACCGTACTATTTTGATTACTGTAGCTTAAAGTATAGTTTGGAATCAGGAAAAGTGATTCTTTCATCTTTGTACTTTCTCAAGATTGCCTTGGCTATTCAGGGTCTTTCATGGTTACACACACATTATACGATTTTTTTTTATTCCTGTTAAACACACCTTTGTAATTTTATTAGGGGTTGTAATGAATCTGCAGATCTTTTTGGGTAGCATGGACACTTTAAGAATATTAATTCTTCCAACCCATGAACTTGGGATATCTTTCCATTTTTTGTCTTTAATTTCTTTCATCAATGTCATAGTTTTCAGTTTATAGATCTTTCACCTCCTTGGTTAAATTTGGTGTACAGATCTTTCATGTCCTTGGTTAAATTCATCCCTAAGTATTTTATTGTTTTCAATGTGATTGTAAATGGAACAATTTTCTTTATTTCTCTTTCAGGTGTTTCCTTGTAAGTATATAGAAATGCAACAGCTTTTTGTATGTTAATTTGTATCCTGCAACTCTACTGAATTTGTTCATTAGTTCTAACGGTTTGCCATTTCTTTAAATGCAGTGGAAGGTAAATGTTCCCAGTGTTTTAAGCACTTCATGAATTACAGTAAGGAAAGTGAAATCTCAATAAGGCACTGCCAAGAAAAATGACAGAATCTATAACAGAAGGCTAATTAAAAAAATAAAGCTAAACAAACAAGTAAGTGAATAAATGAAATACACAAATGTTTATAGCAGCTTTATTCATAATTTCCAAAGCTTGGAAGCAATTAAGATGTCCTTTGGTAGGTAAATGAATAAATAAACTGTGATACATCCAGACAATGGAATATTATTCAGTGTTAAGAAGAAATTAGTTATCAAGAAATGAAAACACATGGAGGATACTTCAATGCATATTAACAAGTGAAGGAAGCCAAGCTGAAAAGCCAGTTATACTATATGATTCCAATTATATGATATTTTGGAAAGGAAAACTAAGAAGACAGTAAAAAGATCGATGGTTTCCAGTAGGGAGGAGAACAGATGGAACACAGGAACATGGGTAGAATACAGATGAACTTTAGGGCAGTGATACTGTTCTGTATGATGCTACACTAGTAGATACACATCATTACAGATTTGTCAAAATCCAAATGTAGAACACCAAGAGTGAACTCAAATGTGGACTACGGGCTTTAGGACATAATGACACATCAACGTCGGTTCATTGGTTGTAAGATCTGTACCATGGTGCAGCAGGATGCTGATAGTGGCAAAGACTGGGGGTGTGCAGGGGCAGGGGGTATGTGGGAATTATCTGTACTTTCTGCTCCGTTTTGCTGTGGACCCAAAATGCTCTAAAAATAAAGTCTATTATAAGTAGTAGACCATATTGGATATAAGTAAATAAAAATTTCCAGAAACAGTTATCACTCATTGTCAAAAGCAGCCCACATTAATTATAATTATGAAGAATGCTATATTCCATCACTTAGCATGATACAAATATACTTTGCTAAGACTCCATCAGATCATTGATGAAATGGAGTTATAAACTGTTAAGTGTATCTCTCCAAAAGAAACATGCAGCCTACCTAGGACCTCTTTTGTTGATAGTCTTTGCATTTTCAGTCTAGAATTTGCCAGAAGGGTGGAGAGTTTCAGAACAATGCACCTTTTCATCTGTGAGGAGATATTTGATGCCCTCATTGGTGCAGAGCTATAGGAAGGAATATCGCGTTTGTTTACTGCTGCTTATTTAAACTCTGAGCATGTTTTAAGAGGAAAAGATATGGCAAGACTATGTGGCTTTTAATTTAAATAGTAATAATAACTTTAGTGTCATGAAGGAGCGTAGATGTGTGGAATGACATCAGTGGGAAGTTCTGAATGAAGATTAGGGATAGACGTCTGCCTTCCTTTAAAATGCTGCTTATACATCAAATGAACTTTGATTTAATTTTCCTTAAACCTTGTTAAACAGAGATGCTTCCTTCAGCGAAAAGCCTCAGAGCTGAGGATGTATTCAAGTCAGTGTTCACACAACTGCTACATCTCTTTTCTATCTCGTGGTCTTGGTATGATGGTTATTTTTTTTAAAACTGGAAAAGAGATATTGCCTCAAACTAAAGAAAGACGACTTTGACCAAGTTGGCCCAAAGTAAGGCATTTTAAACATCAAGAATGTTAGCAAAGCTGCCAGTCCTTCAATCTGATAATAACACAGACACCACGCTGCTGTGTGTTAGTTGTTGAGACACAGGGATGATTGCTACTTTCATTGTGGTTTGCTTTATGCCACAGTGTTGACTTTTACACTGATAATGGCAAAAAAAAATTAAATTAAAAAAAAAAAAGCCCTTAGTAATATATTGATATATAGGGCTATATATGTGGAAAAAAAGGTGAACACTATGGCTCTCAGGTCATAAGAGACAAGCATGTAGGAAAAACTACTCTAATGAATAAAGAGAGAACTTATGTTGAAGAGCTAAGGGAGAATTCAAGGTTGTACTGAAGACTCCAAGAAACATGTCTTAAGCCAAATAAAAAACAACTCAATCACCCATCCTTGAAATCAGTCAGAATATTTCAAGAGATTGTGTCTTACTTGTTTTTATATTCCCTGCAGAGAGTTTGTGTTCAATAAATGTTCCTTGAATGAACACATTAAGCAGTGATGTAGGTTTTTACAACACAACCAAAAATGTGAGTAACATTATATATGTTGAGATGTTGAGATGTGCTCTTTTTTTGTTTTCTAATAGTGATGGCAGTGAGTTAGAGATATCGATTTCTCAGAGAGATCTTGTAAATGTTTTCCACTTCGATTTCAAAGTATTCTTGCATGGAATTACATGTAAAAGAGCAGAAGATTTTGGAGAGACCCTCCTGTATACCTTATACTGACTCCAATAGGTAGCCTCTTTACTGATTTGGGAGTGGATTCGATTTTTAATTTTTTTCCAAGAGGAAGGACAGACCTCTGTATGTGGTTTTCAGTTTGTGACCCAGAACTTTACACCAGAGAATATTCAAGCTGAGTCCATAAAGAATTCAGATAGAGGGCTATGGAGATGAACCAGAATTTATTGGCTTAAAGTAACTCAGCAGGTCCAATCACAGGGAGACAAAAGACACTGTAAGATCACACAAGAGCCAAACAGTATTTATTTACTGAGCATTTAATTTGTACAAGGCCCTGAAGCAATGAAGAAAAGTCTAAGGGGATTCTTTAATATTTTAAGCTAGGAGGATAAAAGGTAAAGGGGTTGAACCATTGGTCACAAGTCATTCAGATATGACCCGTTCTCAAGTTGAGTAAAAGATTGCAAAGTCAGAGAGTAAAAGAAACATGCATATAATTCCTACTTCCCTATAGTTCTAGGAGTTACAGCTGTATTTGGATATATTTCCTTATTTTGGCAGGAAAATGTCTGGCCATGCCAACTTTCCCATCTTCCCAACACCTTGGTTACCTGAGCTAGGATGTGTAAGGTCTGCACCTCCAACCTTAGGCCCAAGTCATCGTGGGGCTCAAAGGGAAGGGCAGACTTGAGGAAGCAATGGGATTTCAGGAAGGATATTTTGGAGTTGTTGAAAACTCTGGTTTAAGGCAGTGGGAGGGTCAGTGTAAATTCTCGGGAAAGGGAATGAAGTAGATGCAACAAGGAATTACAATTGAAATGGAGGAAACACAATCATTTTTAGTTTTCCCCTTTTCTATCAGAAAAATCTGATCCCAGATATGAAATTAGAGATCTTTATTAGTAGAGAAACAAATTCTTACCCCTGCTTTTAATCTGGGGGAAATAATAAGTAATCAAAAAATGTTAAGGTCTACAAATCTGTCCCAGAGATAGTGCTGTGTAGTTTCCAAAATGCTCAGGGATTTCTCCCTTCCATATGAAACTTCTTGGTAATAGAAATTTGAATTAATTTTATGTCCCTTTGCTACTGACAAAAATCTGTGTCTGATCTAACATTCTCCCTAACTGTTTACACAACAGCATCATAGTTGGATCAGGGTGAAGGGCATGAAGGTGTAGACCAGTACCCTGGGGTTGGAGGGCCGGTTTCCAGCAGTACTTCTCAACCCATCCAAGACGAGGATCAGGTTTTTGTTTATTTCTGAACCATTGCAAACTAATAACTTTCATATAGTATAAAACCAGACAGTTGGACAATGTCAGACTGGCCTGACCATGTTTAAATTCTTATTCCCAGTTTCTGCAATTGACTTTGTTGCTGACTCGTTCCACTGACACCAGGGCTCAGATGGTACTTTGAGTAGCACTGATTTAGAGTGCTTTGTTGTTTATCTTGAAGTGATTTTACCTCTTGGACTTTCTTTTCCCCACTTATAAAATAAAATAAAGTGGGAACATATTAGATATTTGCTGAAATTCTGTGCTTCTATCATTACTTTCATAGCATTTTCTTTTTGCTAGTTAGGAGACAGTTGTCACATGTACAGTCTACCATCTAAAATGGAGACCATTAGGGGCTCCTGAATGCTCAGTCTGTTAGGCATCCTGGTCTTGGTTTCAGCTCAGGTCATGATTTTGGGATTCTGGTATCGAGTCCTGCATCAGGCTCTGTGCTGACTGGGGAATCTGCTCGAGGATTCTCTCTCTCCCTCTGCCCTTCCCCCCACTTGCATGTACTCTCTCTCTCTAAAAATTAATCAACCGATGAATTGATTAATCTCTAAAATAAAATAAAATAAAATAAAATAAAATGGTCTCCACTAAGCCCCACTAAAATAAATGAGTGAAGAGCATATTTTAGCTGAGGGTTTATAGGCTATATTTTTGCAGAGCTGTTACTTAATTACAGCACCATTTTCAGAGTAGTGACATTTCTTAAATAGCTACTGTAAGGAAGGACACCACTGCATGGGTAGCTCTGGACTTTCTAATGATCCCTCTACCCATGTGCCCCTTGGGGTTCCAAGTACTCTGGGTGGTATAGTGATGATGAGTTGTCAGACCAACCCTGAGTGATAAATCTACAGTTTGCTTTGCTAACAGAGTATGTGTATTAAGCTACAAATAGATCTGTTCTAAAGATGACAAAGTACTTGCAAAATGGATACATTAGCTTCCTCTTCTGTCCCAATACCTGTAGTGAAAAAAATATATGCCCAAAACATGGCAACAAAAATGTAACTGTACAAGTTTTTAAATATTGGGTCTTGGATAGGTGTTTGACTGTGGGATGATTATAATGCTAGACAGTTCCTTTACCCTCTCTGAATGTTAATGGATGATAATAAAAGTAGAAATGGAAGAAACATTTATCTAGAGTTACAGGTCCCAATAACCATGGTAAATGATTGTGCTTAGTCATTTAGTCCTGTGGTTTATGTTTTGAGAATGTGTTTTAAATTCTAGGACCAAAATGTAAGTTTTCATGGATTTTAGAAAGTTATTCTCAAAAGGAATTTAGATCTTATGCGAAAATCAGCATTCTTCATGAATAAGTTATTTGGAAGCCTCCATGCTGTTTCTAAGAATTAAAGATTATCAAAACTTTCTGTGAGAAGACAGATACTGCAGATAGCCACACCATTGTTTATGCCCTTGGATGTTAACTTCCAGACTTCGTGAGTGGGCCTGTGCCTATGTTTAAAAAAAAAAACAAAAAACAAACAATCACAGAAAATGTATTTGCCAGGTCATGCTTCTAAGAATTCCTCATTCTTAAATTCCTCACTTAAATTCCCCATTCCTCACTCTTAAATGACTTTAAGAAAAGAAAATTTTTTCCAACCCAAATTCTGAATCCATAAATATTCTTGTCTACTTTTTAAAATTAATTTTATGGCAAATCAGGTAGGATATATTATTTTCATAGTAAGCATCATTTTTCAATGATATATTGTAAGTACCTTTTGCCACACATGTGGTCATACTGTTTCTTGGGTAAAGTGGGAACAGAAGGAGTTTGTATTAATTTGAGGAATGAGTCACAGACACACACACACATACACACACACACACATACACTCACACTCACACACAAACTTGCTCATACTTGCTGAATCACGTCTTGCTTAACTCAGCCTGTAAGCCGCATGGCTCTTATTCAAGTGTTTATGCTTCATTTATCACCTACAATAGTGGGGAAAATTCAGCCATTATGGCTATATTTGTAGTTATTCAAGGTATGCCTGGTGTGATCTAGTGATTTATTTGGATAATAGACTGTTGTTTTGACTTTCTGACTCGCTCGGTTGGGAAAAGGTGAAGATATTGCCCAATGAACTTTTGAACTTACTGGTCATCTTGAAAGAGTTGTATTAGATAGATTAAAACAGTCCCTGAATATCACCACAAAAACTCCAAACAAACACACAAATGTTCCCCTGCTACATATCCAAGTTGTTAAGAAAAAAATAAAAAAATAATTTCTAGACTATCTTCCAGAGAGATGCAAATAAACACCCAGACTGTGTTTAACAAACCTTCAAGTTACACTGTCAGTCATTCTGATGTTTGCCTCGAGGCAAATTAAAACAGATATGTTTGGTGCCTTTCTGAAGGAGACATTCGTTCAGCATTGTGATCTGCTCTTGGTGTGTTAAACAGTTGTGGCTCACAGTTATGCTGTCTTCAAATTCATTCTGTTGAGCCTGACCTTAAGATAATGTAAAAAAGCAATTAGTTTTAAACAGTAGGAGCACCATCAGTGTGAAAGAAACAAATTACACGATGGGGTGATATTTTTAGTGATTTTTAAGGAGATTATTAAAAATGAAATCTGCACTAAAAGCTGTGATTGTAATCTTTAAAACTGACACAGAGCAATGTATTCTTTTCAAACACCTAGACTTCTTAAATGACAGTGCAAGCCCCTTTCTGTGTCCTAATGAAAGGTGGTCTGGCTCATTAAGTCACATCACAATTCCCCCAGAATAGTCAAGCCAAACATTCCATACACATGATTTGTTAAATTCTACCCCTTTGCCTTGTCATTCAATATTTCGGCAAATATTTATAGTACACATATCATGAGCCAAAACTGGGCTTGGCATTAGAAACTATTGTTTTTCGCACTTAACTGGATCCTTAACTGTGTTGAGAAAATCCTATCTGTGTGTACATACACACCCACACACACTTCTAGAGTTTAATAATTTTGTTTTATTCAACAACATTATAACTTTTTGTTGACTGTCTACTTTCAGTAAGAAATAACAAAATGTCATTCTAGTCCTTTGAAACTCTACTTCTTTTCATTTAAGTAAGGAGCTATAGCTAAAACATGCAGAATTTTTTAATTTAAAATCAGATTTGCTCTCCTTATTGTAGTCCTTTATCTGTAGCCAAATTTCTTTTGCCAAGGAAGAAAGGACTTAATGTGCTGAGTTTGATCACCATTTAAATATCATGTTGATGGGGTGTCTGGGTGGCTCAGTGGGTTAAAGCCTCTGCCTTCGGCTCAGGTCATGATCTCAGGGTCCCGGGATCGAGTCCTGCATCAGGCTCCCTGCTCAGCGGGGAGCCTGCTTCCTTCTCTCTCTCTGCTGCCTCTCTGCCTACTTGTGATCTCTCTCTGTCAAATAAATAAATAAAATCTTAAAAATAAATAAAATAAAAATCATATTGACGAAACATAGACACGTGCTGATCTTCTGTACAGGGTCTTGAAGCTCCCACATGCAGAAGCTCTCTGGTACACTTTGTAGAACAAACGTAGATTTTAATGCAGTTCAATAATAAATTTATAAACAAGTACAATACAAATGACAACAATGACTGACAATTACTGTCTGCTTGCTTGAACTAGGAACATTTTTAAGTGGTTTGCATCCACTCGATTCACTCAGTCATAGCAACACCCTTAGGAAGGTTGGTATGGTTACCCTCACTCTTCAGGCTTAGAAACTGAGGCTCAGAGATGATAAATAACTTCCACCCAAGTTCCTCACATGACCTTGAGGGAGCATGTATGCAAACCTCAGCAGTTTCCAGGATCTTTATCACGGTATTCTGTGGCTGAACATTAGGGGCAATTTTGCTCATCAATATATTCATCCTAATTTGATTAAAATATGCATAGTCAAAGAATCTTAGGATAGACAGATACAATATACTTATCATAATTTGCTTGAAATATGCAGAGTTGAAGAATCATAATGTAGGTGGATACAATGTACTTGTCTGAATATGATTAAGTTATGTAGAGTCAAAGAATCTAAGCAGATGCTTTTTTTTTTTAAGATTTTATTTATTCATTTGACAGAGAGAGATTACAAGTAGGCAGAGAGGCAGGCAGAGAGAGGAGAGAGGAGGAAGCAGGCTCCCTGCTGAGCAGAGAGCTCGATGTGGGCCTCGATCCCAGGACCCTGGGATCATGACCTGAGCCGAAGGCAGCGGCTTTAACCCACTGAGCCACCCAGGTGCCCTAAGCAGATGCTTTTAAGGTCCAACCATTTAGCCAGGCACATAAACATTCCTACAGCTTCTCCTTCACCTGAAGAGAAGCTTGAGTTAGACTTGAGCATCTCACTGGCTTCTGAGGTTGAAGTGACTCATTTCAGTCCCAACTCTCAGCATAGCCTTCCTGATAGTGAATATGGATTAGTGTCCACCAAAGCCAATCTGGACAAATCAACATCATGAAATTAGGTTGTTGGGATTGTGTGTGTATGTAAATATTCTGGTTTGGGTAATAATAGGATAACTCACATTATTAATGGAAAGAAGATACGCTGCTGGACTTAGAGGAAAGCAGTCCTTCTCGGTGACTTTTTGAAAGCTGAGTAAATGAAATGTGTCTGTTTAGTGAGTATTGCAGTTACAGATCTGTTTTGACTTAAGTTGGTCTTTGGTTTTTCTCTCAGTGATAACCTTCCTATCCTTACACAGTTTCTGATATAATTTTTCAACTCTGCTTTTTTTTAAAGATATTTATTTATTTATTTATTTATTTGTTTGTTTGTTTGTTTATTTATTTATTTATTTGAGAGAGAGAGAGAACGGTTGGTGGGGTGAGAAGCAGAGGGAAAGAGACAAGCAGACTCCATGCTGAGTGTGGAGTCTGACGCGAGGCTTGATCCTAGAACCCCGAGATCATGACCTGAGCCAAAACCAAGAATTGGATGCTTTAACTGACTGAGCCACTCAGATGCTCCTAATCTCTTTTAAATAGAACTATCACAGTAATTAGCTCACCTGGTCAGAATTTAGTTCAAATAACAAGAAAATCCTGGGTTTATTTCCCTTATCAGTTCAAAATGGTGTGTTTATGATTAAGAATATAGAGTTTGGAGCCCGTTTGCCTGCACTGTAAGACCAGTTCGGCTATGCACCAATTATGCATTTAATCTCTCTATACCTCTGTTTTCTCATCTGTAGAATGTTTGGAACAGTGTGTGCCATACCATAAGTACTATAAAAGTGATGGTTTAGAGGGAAAAAAAACCTCTCAGGCTTAAGAAGCAAGCATAACCTTATTCTTCGTACTTAATTTACAGAATAAACATTAAATTAGTCTGTAACCTTAACCATCTTATATGCATAAATACGTACAAATCTCTCACTCTCTGATGTCATCATAATACATTATAGTTTTATGTCTTTTCTTTCTGAATCGTGGAATGAACTTATACCAGCAGATCCTAGCTCTTTTGTAAAACATCCTTTGTGTAATCACTGTACTAAACAATTGTGGGTTTTTTCTTACTCTTCTTCGGAATACACAATGCAGAGTTGAAAATCTCCATCAAAATGCTAAGCTATGAAGAGGCTGTGCTAGAAGACTTTTATACAAAGAAAGTATTTCTGTTTTTGTTTTTTATTTTATTTTTTTTTTTTAAAGATTTTATTTATTTCACAGAGGGAGAGAGATCACAAGGAGGCAGAGAGGCAGGCAGAGAGAGAGGGGGAAGCAGGCTCCCTGCTGACCAGAGAGCCTGACGCGGGCCTCGATCCCAGGACCCTGAGATCATGACCTGAGCCGAAAGCAGAGGCTTTAACCCACTGAGCCACCCAGGCGCCCTCTGTTTTTGTTTTTTAATCCAGTAGGTTTATATTAGACCAAGGCTGCCAACTAAAATCTCTTTCTTTTAAGGTTATAATATCACATAATTAATTTATTGTTGCAGTCAGGTCACTACCAACCTTTATTCTAATCCCAATATAGAAATAGAGTCTCAGAATTGGAAGGAAACTCGAGGTCATCTGGTTCAACTTGCTGATATTATAAATGAGAAAACAGCCTTTGGCAGATTCAGTGTCACACAGCAAGTTAGTTAGCTGTCCATCAGTATCTCAAAAAACGGTTGCATCCCTTCCTTCCTTCCTTTCTTCCTTCCTTCCTTCCTTCCTTCCTTCTTTTCTTCCTTTCTTTTTTTCTTGAAAGAGAGAATGGGGGGTGGGGAGGAACAGAGGGAGAGGGAGAGAGAATCTCAAGCAGTCTCCATGCCCAGCACAGAACCTCACAAAGGCTTGATCTCACAACCCTGAAATCATGACTGGAGCTGAAATCAAGAGTCGGATGTTTAATCGACTGAGCCACCTGGGTGCCCTGAACAGTTGGATTTTTAAAAATGACTATTTCACTTACCTATTTCTGCATAACAAGTAATAATAGATAACATAGTGGCTAAAATAATCACTATTGTTATTTATTAAACTCTTGGGTTATTGAATAATGTCATGATTCTCTGCATTGATTTCACAGACCTTCTGCTCCTCACGGTACTGGCTAGGATCACTTGTCCAGTTCCACTTATCTGAGAGCTCTAGGGCGGGGAGCAGCTCAGTTCTCCTCATGGACTCTTTCTCCCTATGGGGTCTCATCTGCTAGAGTGTCTCCATGTAGCCTTTCTGTCCTACAGGATATTTCTGTGACCAATGTAGCACATGTTTCAGCCCTAACCCTTAGCACAGTCTTACTCACATTTGGTACAAATGATTGTCCTAAAGCTTATCTGGATAAGCCAACTTCAAGAAATTATGCTGTTGGAATTATTCCCTTACAGCATGGTGGTTGGGTTCTGAAAAGGAACATCTCAAGAGAATAAGCCTCAATGTGCAAGTGCTTATGAACATCTGCTTATTGCTTGCTTGTGTATATCTGTCAGTCAAAGCAAGTCTTTGGGCCAAGCTCAGAGCCAATGTGGGAGGACAATACAATAGAGCATAGAATATAGAAGCTGTGGTTCATCTGGAGGTACCAATGTGCCTGCCTCCCAAAATGGTAGATAATTAATTTATGTGGTTAAGGTCAAAAGACCAAGTTGCAAGAACATGATGTATTTGACACATAATGTGATGCTACTTCAATTAATTAATTAGCTTCAGTATTCAGTGCACAGCCATAGGTAGGTTGTAGGAGTAGGGGACAGGTGAAACTTCCCAGAATATGATGAGCAACAGGAATGTTTCATTGGCTTTGGCAGCCCCTGTTTCTTCATTTGAGACAGTGAGATTGTGATAGAGCCAGGCAGCTCTCAACATGTCAAAATTTAAATCTTTAGCCAAAAGACCAGAAGTAAGCCAATATTTTTAATGTATATGTAGTACAAACTGAATGCATGTGAGAGCTATTTTGGGTGTGATTCACCCACAGTAAGAATAAGACTTCAGTATTTATCTATTATTGGGATGAAAATTGTTCTAGCTTGAACCTACACGGAACTGCTGCAGACTATAATTCAGAAGGCAAACAACAAAAACAGTCATGCCATTAAACTGCAGGCTTCCCGACAAATATCACCTATCAGCATGAACAAACAAATGCAAGCCTGGATTGGTCATGAAGCTATATCTTCTGTAAGGTTTCTCTTGGCCTCCCTTAAGTCCTTGACACACACCTGTGTCACTGACAGCTAGTATGCAAATTGCCTAAAAGCTCCATTAGGCTGTTCTGGGCAAGGGAAGCCCATCTGTCAGTTCTGTGACACTTTCCCTCTTCGACTCTCATGTGGGAATATGTCCTTGAGACACCCAGATGGATGAATTTGTGCCAGTGTCTGGTACCACCAACCTTGGAGGAAGTTGTCACTTCTGCTTCTTCTCTTTGATATTCGATCTCTACTCCCCTCTACTTCCAAAGAATAAAATGTTAAGACTAAAATTCAGATATACAGTAAAACTTTTATTTTCAATAAAAGGATACATTATTTTTTAAGCACAGAAAACAGAACATGATGAGCCCACCATTTGGGAAATTGTGGTGTTCACTGGGTGTTTTTCCATACTGCATGTGTGGTCTCGTCTTCTCAGGAGAGAACACATGATTTCAAATTAGCTGGAGCTTGTCAGCTGTTGCTGATAGCTGCTGTAAGGTTTTGGAAAAGTCAGTGGCATGGGGTTGTTTTAGCAGGCCTGCCTATTAAGGGCATTTATTGGAAATAGCTTCATGATTCCCATCCCCTCTTTCTTTTTAAAAGAAGACAACACAACGAATGCATGTAAGCAATTGGAAATGGAAGTCCATCCTCCATTTCTTTAATAGTTGTAGGAGTAGATTCAAGTCTCTTGCCTATCTCAGGTTGAAATCCCCAGGGGAAAGTTGGAAGTGGCAACAACAGCATCTGAAGAGCAGCTGTTCTTTGAAAATGATATCTGTTCATTAAAAACAGACTTCGTTCATCCATCTGGTCTACCAGAAAGATCCCCCCTCATGGTTCTTTCTAAATAAAGGTACGGTGGCATAAAAGTAATGATTACCTCCACATATGTAGAAAGAAAACACTAAGAATCGAAAAGTAGTTCATAGAAATGTACAGTAAATTATAATCTAGATTCAGAAGGATAGAGCATTTCTTCTTCTGAAAAATTCTCAAGTCTGTGGCAAACAATGTATGCAGGTATGTGAAAGGTTTGCAGTGAGACGAGACTGATGCTTTTGATCATTTTGGCACGTAAATGGTTCATCATTTTATCAGATTAGAACATGTTTACCATTTTCAGGAAAAGGTCCAGGAGACATACTATTGTTATTGACAAGACTTCCAAACTGGTTATTATTTGCTAATAGTGTTTTGTTAAAAGTCTGAGCAGAGCATCTTGCCAGAGAGAGAGTAAAACTTTTATGCCCAACGGTGTTTGGATGAGCAGGATAATTATACCCTTGTCCACAGCAGATGCTCTGTTCTTCGCTTTGGCAGTTTCCCTATTCAGTGTGCAAATAATTTTCTCTGCTAAAGTCGGTGGCTATTTGCTACAGATATATTTCTTTTCCAGCAAAGAATGGATCTTTTCCACTACCATTTGCAAATAGCAACTGAACTGATTGGAATTTTTATTGTTTCAAACACACACACAAATCTGATCTGAAACGAAAAGAAATGGATCTGCATGCTCCATATCCATCAAAGAAAGTGATACTAAGGAATAAATTATGTACCAGAGTAGTTGGAAAACTCTATTTTAACAATTATTCATCACCCTTATCAATATCAAGATTAATAAAATTTAAGTTTCAAAGTTGATAGGCCAATAAAACTTTAATTCAAATATATATATAAATTTAGTTTACAATAGAAAAGACCTTTATTTGCGTGCATTTGCAAAAATCTTACAGTCACTCTTCTGTATTTCTGTAACAGGCAAAATTCACTTCATGTATATATTGGACACCTAAAATATGAAGTTCACTTGACTTAGTTTTGATAGACATATATGACTGTCCTATATTTTAAAAAATTGAGCATATACTCCTTAGCCAGTGATGAGCAAATATATTTCCATAAGCCATTTTGCTTACTTCTTTTGGGGTAGTCCAGCTGCTATGGTTGTGTCTATAAGCAGCAGGCTAGCAGGTATTTGGCAGAGAGCTACAGAAGAAGAAAGGAGGAGAGGTATTTACTGTAGCTCCCTTTCTCTGTTCTTACTACAGGATCCCATGAGTAGAAAGGCAAGTATAACCACTCCTCAAGTTGCCATGTTTTCACAACCACATCATGCAACATACATTTACCTAATAAAACTAAGAATATAATTAGGGGTTAGATTTCTGGATTATCCCTGGATCTCCCAAGAATAATCATTGTTGACAAGATGTTTATGGCAAAACTCAACATCCAGCGAATGATTAAGTACCAACTGAAAGATTTATCCTAAGTATATATGTAAGTGCTGAGGATCAGAGGGGGTGCCTCTTTGCACACTCTGTCCTCAGCTCTCCAGCACGTCAGGGGTGGAAATAGTTACTGAAGGATGAAATATTGCACAACATATTTATCATCAGCAGAGGCATGAGGAAAATGTCCCCTAGAGCCCTGAGCAGAGGGAGATAAATCTGCCTGTGATAAAGGTTTCTCAGAGGAGGTGAAATTTGAGTCAGAATAAATAGGTTTTGCTACTGGGGAACCGGGAGGAGGGCATACCATCTAGCGCAACAGCATGCATAAGGACGCAGTAGAGTCCTCTTTTGCCAAATGCCTTTATCAGAACATTCTCGAATACCACTATTAGGTTAGAGTGCATGAAAAAGGATCAGTGGTCGTGTTGCAACATTGACAAAATTTCTCTCCTCTTGTTGGAGAGCGAGTTGTAGCTGAAAAATCAGGAGAAATCCAGTAGTCTTGAAAAGAGTAGCAGAAATTCCAAAATTAAAAAAAAAAAAGAGTAGCAGACTCTGAAGTGTGTTCTTATCTTTTTAAAAAAGATTTTATTTATTTATTTGAGAGAGAGAGAGAGTGAGAGAGCACCAGCAGAGGGAGAAGCAGACACCCCGCTAAGAGCAGAGGCCCACATGGGGACTCGATCCCAGGACCCTGGGATCATGACCTGAGCTGAATGAAGGCAGACGCTTAACCTACTGAGCCACCCAGGTGCCATCCCTGTGCTCATACCTTAATAAAGATTTACAAATTCAAATATTTATAAGTCAAGTTTTAGTTGTGTGTAGTCAGACTAAAGTCACTTGAGATATCAAAGGTGGTAAAAGTAGGAATAACAGTACAATGGGGTTCTAGATAAATGCAGAGTTCAGTGGCATTAGTGATAACTTTTATTGAGATGGTACTTAGTTGGACTTCCAGATTATTTTTATCTTGTATCCTCAGTGTTAGATTTTCATCTCTGCTTCCAGATGAAGGGAAATGAGTGTGTAAGGGCCATTCAGAGAACTTATTCACTGTTTAAAATGCTGTGTCCCAAGTTATAAATAACTGAGGAGATCCTGTATAAAGTCAGGCACTTCCTTCCCAATAAAATAATCAATGTTTTCTCAGGGACACGGTCCTTCTCCCTTCCTTCCCTTTACCTAATTTTTCTTTCTAGGCTGTTGTTGTGTCCTCTCTTCTATAATGATGCAAACCTCGACACATCTATACTTCTACGCCTCTCCCCGTTTGGGAACGTACTTGTATACATTCTGTATAAAGAACCAACTTTGGGATATTCTTTTCTGCTTGTAGAGAATTCTTTTAAAATTTTAAGGTGAGGTACTTTTGACTGGCAATCTGTGTCTGTTCCTATCATTGAACTATGTCTGCACTTTCTAGGTTTATCCTGTGACTGGTCACATCCAATAATGAGGTTTTGCAAAAATAAACAAAAATTGGACTGTAACCAAGTAAAGAAGAAGTACCTGGTTAAGCACGTTTTACAAAATGTTAGAGAAAAATATATCCCTCCCGTGAGAGATAGAGCACAGTCAAAGGACCACCCACTCTTCCCATTGACATGTGAATAGCTGAATCTGCTTCTTAGTGCAATTTTTGTTCTCTAGGTATTACCACCAAGGTCTTTTTGTGGGAGAAAAAATGAGTTAGCACTAAAAACAAAGAAATATCATTCTTCCTTAGATAATTTAATTACTCAAAAATGCTTTTTGGCGAAACATCGTTTCTAGCATTTTCCATCTTCCTGCTATTTATCCATACTCTGGATTACCTCATTCATTAGTTCTGACAAGTGACTGTATTTGTACCATTGCCTGACAGATGTGTTACATGTTTCAGCTTTAAAATATTCGACTCTGAGTTCAGTGCTGCATACTTGGGAGATGATGTTAAATCAGCCTTGGCGACGCACCACTGTCATCATGCCAAATAACTCAGGGGAAAAATGATAAGGATATAAAGAGATCAATAAGGGAAGAGAATCTGTGCTTTCAAAAGTAAGGCAAAATATGAGAAAGATGATCAGTCAAGCATTGGGGTGTAAATAAAGCAAGAATATACTATGTTTGGGACACCCTTCCGCTACAGAGAGCCATTATCCTGTGAGTAGTAAATTTCTCTTGCGTTTGCCTAACTCCTTTAATATAGGTCATTCTAAAATACAGCTATAAAACTCACTGGCACATTGATCAGTCTGCATTGCTCTTCCTTCCCTCTTAATAGAATAAAATGAGGGGATGGCTGATGAATGCTGAGAAGGACAATTCCCAGGCCATTTAGATGTAAGCGGTCACACAGAGCATACTCCTGCTTAATGAAGATGTGCATAACTCACATCTTTTGTAAATGTAAATTATGCAAAAATATTTCTGCCTTTTGAGATGATATTACTCAACAGGGTCCTCATAAGTGCCCAGTTGTGCTGGAATTTTTGGTGAAAGTAAGCAAACTGTAGAAATTGGCAATTTGGAAATGAATTCTTTATTGAGTAATAGGTACTCAGATGTGCACAGAGCAATAGTTTTCCTTTTCAGCAAAAAGCATCACATTATTTTTGATTTGCAAAAATAAATTGAAATGGCTTGCAAACATAAAACTGTAAAAGTTATGAACATTTGGAAATAAGAATTTATATTTCTGAGGCCTAATTGTCAAGGAGATGTTGTGAAAATTCTCCAGAACCCTTGAATGTCAGTCTAAAGTAGGTGATCTTTAGACTATGAAGAGCATTTCAGGATTTTCCTTTTTTTTTTTTTAACATGGGGAAGAAGTGTGAAAATTAATTTTTGTTTTAGGAAGATAAAGCTAAGGCCACATGCAGGATAGAAGAGAGTATTTGGAGCTTGGGAACAGGAAACACAACTTGGAGACGGTTACATTAATCCATATGTGAATTGAAGTGCTCCCAGACAAGAATAGAAACAGTGAAATGAATGGAAAAGACAGATGTGCGAGACACTGAGAAGGAAGCATAAGTAGGACTTGGTGCCTGAATGAGACAGAGCCATGAAAATAAAAAACAGATGTATCCAGATGTTAAGTCACCAATACACAGTTGATCTGTGAATGATGACTGCTAAATTCAAGTTGAACATTCAAGATATAATGTGCTGTGACATGTTCATGCCATGACCTGGGGCAACCCTTCGTGGTGCTGTTCAGCACAGTGAGCCATCAGGAAGAGTGCCCAGAAGACACTGGAGGACGTTGGCTCAAGGGAGACAGAAAGAAGAGCAAGTAGCAAGGCATAGGTGCCAGTGATCACACAGGGTACTTCCCTGCGAATACGGAAGATCACTGATTGGTAGAGATGGAGGGGGGCTGGAAAGATAGGCTGAGGAATCAGTGGCAGCAGGGTTCCCTAGAAGGTGATGAAATTTAAGCTTTAGGGACCCTCCTTTCCCCCAGCCTTTCAGTGATTGTCTATCTTGTGTTTTTGGGTTTTTTTTAAAGATTCTATTTATTCACTTGACACAGAAAGAGATCATAAGTAGACAGAGAGGCAGGCAGAGAGAAAGGGAGAAGCAGGCTCTCCGCTGAACAGGGAGCCTGATGCGGGGCTTGATCCCAGGACCCTGAGATCATGACCTGAACCGAAGGCAGAGGCTTAATCCACTGAGCCACCCAGGCACCCCTAACCTTGTGTCTTAATTTTGTATCCTTCTCCTTAAAAATGGCCAGTGATGCACCATCTAAATTGTATAACTTTACCCCCTGCCAAAGCCACATTCCTCCGTTGCCTAGCAATGTGTTATTATCAACATGGTGATATGGGTTTGGAAATTTTGCAAAAGAAAGGTATTTTAAGACTCTTGTCTTTCTCCACTTCAGCTTCCCCATTGCACTTTCCCTTTTGTCAGGTGGTGATGGGAGATGCATTTAGTCTGGATTTAATGGGGTACACATTGTATCATCACCAGCTGTTGTGTGGTAAGAATGGTTTCCAGACTGCCCACTGTTGTGACGTCCTGGGCATTGTGGCAGGGACATGTTGCCACTAGGTCCTATTGTGATAGGTGTGTGGCCTCTGGTGCCCAACACTGGAAGTATACGGGAAGTAGAAGAAAAAAAAGATTTGTAAGATCTGAAGCCAAAAGGCAGGTCTATGCAAAATTCTCCCCAAATTTTAGTCCCCAGATTTACTATTCTAACCATTACCATTAATGAGTTGTAAAGCTGAAAAGAAAACTGTTCTAAACTATCAATAAAAAAATACATTTCTATCAAGCACTAGAAGACACAGAGAATTATCTTTTTATTCTCTTTATAGAAAATATTATGAAGCTACTGCCATATGATGAGGCAATCAAAAGGTATGCAGAGGAAAAAAAAGGGAAATTATTTTGAAGTGTGTCAGGGAGTTAATATTGTTATTTCTAGCATTTTTTGATGTTTGTGTTATCAGCTTTTAAAAGTGGTGACTTCTCGTGACTTTTTTGATTCTAAATAATTTGCTCTCATAACTAATTTTATATTTATAAATTTTATTCTTTTTTTAAATGATTCTCTCTCAAACTGTGTAAGTTTTAGGCACTGCAAAACCTGGATCTGTCCCTACATTGGGGGACAGATGTTAATTTTCACAAAGCTCATAATCTTAACCTTTAGCCATGTATAGCCCCATGTTGATCATTTTGGTCTTAAGCATCTGATGCAGTCTGAATATTTGTGTTCCCTGAGCATGCGTTGAGATCCTAATGTCCAATGTGGTAACACTTGGGGAGATGCTCAGTTCATGAAGGAGATCGGTGTTGTTATAAAAGAGACCCCCCACAGAGCCCCCTTTGCCCCTTCCATCGTGTGAAGATACAATGAGAATCTGGGAGCTGGAAGACAGTAAGTACCCTTACCTGACCATGCTGGCCCCCTAAGTTCTTGGACTTCCAGCCTTCAAAACTGTGCAAAAATAAAATTCTCTTGTTTATAAGCCACCCAGTCTGTGGTACACTTTGTTACAGCAGCCCCAACAGACTAAGAAAGCATCTGTTGCTTTCAACTTTCAGGTGTTCAGACTTTGTATTTTCAATCATTTGGTTCTACTTTATAATATTCTAATTCTCAGATTATTACAGTCAGGGAATATATACTAGTTGCTTACATATTAGTGGGATACTTTCATATTCCCTAATATCCTATATACAAATTCCAGCAAAAAAAATAATGATTTTTATACCCGAAACATGTAACATAGTCTATCAACTATACTTCGATTGAAAAACATGGGCACCTGGATGGCTCAGTCAGTGAGTCGACTCACTGTCTGACTCTTGCTTTTGGCTCAGGTCATGATCTTAAGGTGTGAGATTGAGCCCCAAGTCAGGCTCTGCACTGGGCGTGGAGCCTGCTTAAGATTCTCTCTCTCCCTCTACCCCTTCCCACTCTAAAATTTAATTAATTAATTAATGAAAAAATAAAAAGAATGTTACATTTTCTGCATAGTGTAGAATCTGAGTACTATATTTAAGCAGAATTTGGAAACTGGTTTAAATCAGAGATGTATGGTTCAAATCCAAATCACAGTAGACTATATACCAAAGTCAGGAAGATGTTGATATGTAAGATTGCTCTATTTGGAGAGTTTCAGGAATTATAGCTAGTTTCATTCAGAAAAGTATTTTCAGAAGTATACAAGGGATCTTGAATTACTGGCAATGGAGAGGAATTGACTGCCAGCTATCAATACTCTATTGCCAGCAAAACAAATGTTAAATAATTCTTTTTATTCAGTTTTATAAAGGAACATATAATAAGATGAGTTCTCGTTCACAGGAAGACCACCCACTGAAATTTAAGTGTATATCCTGAACAAATGTAGAATGTCAGTGATAATTTCCTAATTTTCCCAATTTCTCTGTGTCTTCAATAACAATCTGTAAGATCAGGTAGGGAAGGGATATAGGGATATTGATTGGTGACGAGAATTGGCATGTCAGCTACAAACATAATCTTTATTTTCATTCAGTTCATAAACAAGTCATATCTTTATTCGACCTGCCAGGGTGAGATAAGTAGCTCAAAGTAAATGGAACACATTGACTCATACCATTTTCATCCTTTTAATCAAGAGAAAGCAAGTGAAAAACATGTGTGGGTTTTTTTTTTGGGGGGGACATTATCTCTGTCTTCACATAGGATTGAAGGTTGTGTCCACAATAAAAACAGTGACCAAGATTAAAGATATATCTGTCTGTCTATCTCACATTGCTAGCATATGACATTAACTGGCTTTGCCAGAAGCCTTGGTGCTGATTGAAATTAACAACTAGTGGAATCCCACAAGTAAAAGGAAACGTGCCTTTGCACATAGCTTAGCCAGCCTCAGAGTGTGTGGACAGTCCATGTTTTAGAATAATTGAATTCTCCGAAGAGTGCTTCTAGCCAGAGGTAACTGTGCTGGAATCCCGTGCCACTTTATGCCCACGTTGGCGTATTGGATATTAAGGAGTTCTGCCACTGTGGTAGGACTATAGTCTATACTTTGGGAATCTTTACCTTCCTCTGCTGCAATCAGAACTTAACATCAGTGGATGCCTGTTTTCACTGGGTAAATAATATCCCCATGCAAAAAATGTCTTAAATATGAATTTACTGATAGACCATAATCCATTTGAGTAAAAGTGACCACCCCAGTAGAGAAAGTTCTGTGTTATTAGTCTCTTTTCTCATTTTGTTTTTATCTCTATTATTACTGATTTCTGGAAACCATAAGAAAAAGCAATGAAATTAATTCCATTTATTACCTTTGAGAACACTGGTTATAAAATTTGACCATTTCACGGCTCTCTTTATTCCTGCACTTGAAATAATCACTCTGAGTAGTAAAATATGTTGTTCTTTACTTATTAGGAAGAGCATAGGTTACAATAAAAGAGACAGACATTCTCTTAAGAATTAGCCTTGAACAGAGGCACTGTGTTCTCTTGTACTTTATTGTTTGTTTTGTTTTTTGTTTTTGTTTTTGTTTTTGTTTTTGTTTTTGAGAGAGAGAGAGCCCCATGTGTGGCTTGATCTCCCAGCCCTGAAATCATGACCTGAGCCAAAATTAAGAGTCACATGCTTAGGGCACCTGGGTGGCTCAGTGGGTTAAAGCCTCTGCCTTCGGCTCAGGTCATGATCTCAGGGTCCTGGGATTGAGGCCCGCATCGGGCTCTCTGCTCGGCAGGGAGCCTGCTTCTTCCTCTCTCTCTGCCTGCCTCTCTGCCTACTTGTGATCTGATTTCTCTCTCTGTCAAATAAATAAATAAAATCTTTAAAAAAAAAAAAAGAGTCACATGCTTAAATGACTCTCACCCAGATGCCCCTGTTCTCTTATACTTTAATAGATGTAAATATAGACCACATTTTGGTGCATATCAAATTTCTCTGTTTATTTTTCCTTTGCTCTCTTTCCTGCAGTTATNGTCACATGCTTAACTGACTCTCACCCAGATGCCCCTGTTCTCTTATACTTTAATAGATGTAAATATAGACTACATTTTGGTGCATATCAAATTTCTCTGTTTATTTTTCCTTTGCTCTCTTTCCTGCAGTTATATGTACTGAGAACTCTATGCCCCTGTTAACTGCCTCAACTGTTTTCTCTAATTTTGTTTCTTTAGGACTTTAAGGAATAAGTGTCACTGGATATATTATCTTTCACAGTATTTTCTCATAATATTTCGTTTCATGTTACTGTGGAACTTATATGATAAATTCTAGCTTCTGTTTTACACATGTTGTAGTATGGATTAAATTTGCATTGGTTATCTGAAAATTAGAAGGTTTTGATCTTTCTTTGGTATAATATAACTTTTTTTCTAATTCCATCCCTCCTTCAAGTCAAAATTCTAGATGGAAATTCTTAAAGCCAGCAGGTTTAAGAAGTCTATGTACAGAAACAACAAAAAAAAATTATTTCATTTGCAAATCTTTAAGGAGCTATAATTCTAGCCTTTGAGACACTGTATGTATTTTGTAAACTTGAACAAGTTGTTTAACCATTATCAGCCAAAATTTTGGGTTCTGTGTGATGTTGGTTGTAAGTATATGCGTTTTATCATATATACATAAAATTTAATATGTAAAGTTAGCTTGTTAAAATGTTTAACTCCACCAGTTGTTAATTAACCCATTTCCTGAATTGAACAATGCTTATAAAACTATTGATACCATGATTTCAAGGAGGCAGCTTTTATTATTACTCTAGTAGTTAATGCTATACTTTTTGCTTTGATGATGGATGCTGCCATAGTTTAGTTTCTTATGTTTGGTTGTCTCTGGTTTGATTCTACTTAAGATGATCAGATCCATGATGTTAATGTTCTGCCCTCAAAGAGTTTCATTTTAAGTAGACCCTGAGTGTTTGTACCTCAAGGAATAACCACATAAAGTTACTTTCTTTTTAAGAAGTTCTCTGTTGGCTAATGAACACAGTGGTTCTCTTTGATTCCCACCTTTCTTCAGGAAGTTCTTCTGTTTCCTGTACTGTTCTTCCATTAGATCATGAGGATTTCCTAAGTCACTCAGCACATTCCACATTCTCTCACGGCATACTCTGGACATAGCAACTGAGACAGAGACACCAAGAAATTCGTATTCTGTTTTCCCAGGGTATTCTTACCTTCCTTCCTACTCAGGCATATAAACTCTTTCCTATGTTTATGTCTTCTAGGATGTTAGGCCATTAAATAACATTTCAACTGTGGTCACACCCAGTTTTCAATGTAATGAGGTGCTGGAGGTGGTTGGTACTACACGAGAGAGTTGGTCACTAAATTCTCAGAAATTTTGTGAGACAGTTGTTCAACTCTTAGTAGGTTAAAACCCACCCTGTAGGAGTATTTACATTTCAGAAATCAGCAAAGTTATGTATTGGAACTTTTGTTTTTGTTTTTTTTCCTCATAGAACTGGAATAGTAGCAGTAATTCTGAGTTGATTTTCTATTTTGATCCCCCAAGCCAGCCAATTCACCTTCTACTGAATAGAGCATACTCTGAGGCTTCTCTTGAGGAGGCAAAGGGATGGTCACTCTTGGGAAATTCTTTTAGTAATTATGCCTTTGAAAAGGCTTTTATCTCTGTTTGCTGAAGTATACATAGAATTCTCCAAACTGAAACAAAATTAAATAAAATAATTTTCTAGAGTATTGGAGATGTGTCATAAGCACTTTGGAATGTATAAATGTATGGCTATACCAATTTTATACTATAGACTATTTGTTGCAGTTACCCTAGGGCACATGTCATACAACGTACTAGAAATTAGGGAGATAATTAAACTGAAATAAACAGTTTAAGTAATTGTTTACTTACAAAATATCCTTGCAGGGCAACAATTTTTAAAAACCTAATTATTTTTAGAGTTAGAAGCTATGAAATTAGTGTAGCTTATTTTCTGTATATTAAAGTTCTTCCAGTTAAGTGTGTGGACATTTACTAGTTAGTGTGTTATTTAACTGATCTAAGCTTTTTCCACTGGCAATAAGACATATCTTATTTTAATGAGTACTTACCCATATTGTAGATATTTTCCTAGAATTTGTGTATTCTAAGAACGACTTCCCTTGTGAAAGTTTATATTTATCTTAAAAATTCTTCTAATAGTCTTCTCAGTTTATCTGAAGGTAATCAGTATCACTAGCTAAAATAGTACTAACTGAGCCTAAAGTATCATCGAAGAATGACATTTCTTGATTCTAATCTAGAGAATTTCAGTTTGACAAACATCAGTGGACTTTGGATTGTAAGATTTTTACACTTGGCAAACCAGAGTTTGCTAGATCATTCAAGAGACCAACCAATATTCCTCTTACTGAAAAGAACACCATTGTTCATGATAACAATGGGTATTGTAAATGCTTTTATGTAATAACAATAGCAAGCACTCATAGAGGGTTTATTGTATTCCTGGCTTTATTCTTGGTGCTTTACACATAATTATTCATTTGAAAAGTCTAACAATCTTCAGAGGTAGTTATTATGCCTAGTTTCACAGATGAGGAGACTGAGGCAGAAGAATCTAGGTAAATTTCCCAAGACTATACAGACAATAAGTGGTAAAGCAGGATTTGAACTTGGGTGGTGTAGCTTCAGCATTTATGCTGTTAGTCACTATGCAATAATAATAATAATAATAATAATAATAATAATAATAATAGCAGTTCCTTCTTCTTGAGCCTTTGGAGAGTCTACCAATTTGCCAGTCTCTGAAGCATCAGTCATTCATTTAAAAAGAACAAAAGTAATTTGGAGAAGGAAAAGCAGAACTGTCTTATTAGAGATAGTTTGTTGCCTTGATTATGGAGAGTATCACTGGACAAAAAGTATCTTCAGTAATCCTACAACAAAGAAGATGCACTAGAAATTGGATGTGTCTATACTATTTTGAATATTCTTTAAGGTACAAGGCAGATTGACTTAAAATATACTGAAAACAAGAGACTTCATACAGGTTTACAAATATGAGAAATAAAAGTTTGAAGGTATAAATATAAGTTTCTGATTTAAAAATTTTAATAAATGAGTTAATAATATAAAGTGCCTAATATTCATTTTATTATCAGATCACTTTTTGTTGAACTTGAGCATTAATTTTTTCTCATAATTATCATTTCATGGCCCAAAACACAATGAATGTTGAAAATATATTCACAGAAAATTATCTGTGCAAGTGCTTCTTCCAGTTTTTATAATGAAGCAATTATTTTGCATGTATTAAATGCTGTTCCATTTTTGATCTGTGTTCCAACATTGTCTTCTTGAGGAAATTATTGTGTTTTATAATCCAAATTTCTTAGATTTAGGACTTTTGAAGTGGTTCTGTTTACATTTAATTTTGCTACATCAATAAAATATGAATAAATTGGCTAATAAAACAACATAACTATTTTATGTCATGGAATATAGGTTATTGTTTATGAATTTGCTGAATTGCCCCTGTAGTTCACTGTAAGAAAGCATTCTCCTTTTTCGCCTTGATTCAGTGTAGAGGGAAATAAAATTGGTAGAATAGCATATAATACGTGGGAAGTAAGGATGCTCTTCTTTTGGGTAAAGTAGATGATGTACTGAAAATACAGAGCTTCCTCCCGGGCCAGAAGCTTGCCTGCCAAAGACAGAGACATCCATTCTGTTCCAGCAGTTTATCTCTGTTGCTCTTCTTTCTTGGTATTAAGAAATTTTAAAATGCAAGGGAAACTTTGGTTTTGATTAAAAACAAATAAAAGGGCACCTGGGTGGCTCAGGGGGTTAAAGCCTCTGCCTTCGGCTCAGGTGATGATCTCAGGGTCCTGGGATTGAGGCCCGCATTGGGCTCCCTTTTCGGTGGGGAGCCTGCTTCCTCCTCTCTCTCTGCCTGCCTCTCAGCCTACTTGTGATCTCTCGCTCTCTGTGTCAAATAAATAAATAAAATATTTAAAAAAAATAAATACAAATAAAATACATCTTGTGTTTCTCACAGATTATATATTTTACTCTCTGGAAATAGCTTTTAGTAATTTCCACTTTTGGCTAAGGGAGGTATCAGTTGAAAGAGAGATTTTATATGCCAAAATCTAGACCCAGTCCAGAAGGAGAAAAACTTAAATATGGTCTGTACTGAAAGGAGATTAATTGCACTTAATAAAACCCTGTGGATGACAGCGTAGAGATCATGACCATTATTTTGCTCAGCACATTTAAGCCCTGCAGTTGTGTGGTATAGCCTGGGAAGATGATGCCTTGCATCCGTAGGAATGGTCTATATCAGTTCTGTTTGGTAAAGCTCTACGTAGTGGTTTAGATGTTCTGTGTCTTCCTGTCCAATATAGCAGTTAGTAGCCATGTGTTTTTGAACATTTGAAATATGGCTAGTGTGACTGAGGAAGTGAACTTTTAATTTTAATTAATTTACATCAATTATATTTAAATTTAAATAGCTATGTGTAGCTAGTGGCTGCCATCTTGGACTGCATATATTTAGAGTTCAACGTGGAATTAATTGGAGTGAAGACTGCCTCAGTTCTGGTTCTGAATTTGTCACAGAGTAGCTGAACAATCTTGGAGAGTCATTTAAACTCCTCAAATCTCTGTATTCTCATCTTCATTATCGGTGTAATAATAGCTACCTCCGAAAGTTCTGAGATCATCGAAATAAATCAATATAAAATTCTTAGAATAATTCCTGGCGTATAGTGTATGTTCAATGAACATTAGTCATTGCTATTGTTGTTAATTATTTTATAATCTTTTGTGGATATTTAATTATTAGAAACTAAAAAAGAGGCGTAAATGAAATAGGTTTAAAGTAATAAAAGGATAATGTTATGATACAGGATGAAACTTGAGGTGACTCTAGAGGAATGCATGAGATTCAGATAAATAGAAAATAGTCATAGGATGGTCATATGTTCCAAGTTTCCTTGGACAGTCTCTATTCATACCTTGTGTCCTGATAGAATTATTGAAATACATCTTCTGCTTTTAAAAGTACCCAGTTTATAGGATATACTTTAGAATTACTGTAGAAAAAGGCGTAAGAATGCAGCCCAGGCATTCCAAGTGAAGGGAGGAAGACAAAATAAGGTATAAATTCAGATGTCACTGTGGTGTGCTGGGAGAGCTGAACGAGTACTGGAAGTAGAGCAAAACAGGGTTAGATAGGGGCTGGAGAGACATTATGGACGTGGAATGAAAGAAAAAGATAAAGAAATCAGATTTTACAGCACTTGCTCTTTATGCTATGATCACATTGCTCCTAAGTCAACATAGATTTACTTTCAGAAAAAGCAAATTCTGGTCTAATTGGACAGAACCATTTAGTGTACCAAAAAAGTCTTAATACCATTTGGTGCTCTGATTGGCCTTCCATTATTGGTAGTAATTTTTGTTATACACGGTTTGAAACAAAATGCTTCATTTCTGTCACCCATTAGTTACTAGTAACCAAGTCAGTAATGCTATTGGTTAATATGAAAATTAGTCAATTGAGTGGAAATGGCTCATTATATCTGTTTTCATGGGTGAAGAAGAAAACTTTCCAAGTGTTCATTTAGTCGCAATAAAGTACTAGGGCAACATATCTTATAGCAGTGCCCTTGTAAGCTGCATCTACTGGGCTCCATTCTATTTAGGGTAGCATACATCATAAAGCTAGGGCAACTAACTGTTGACAATATTACTGATTGTAGTTTTTGGGAAACAGATTATTGGATTAGGAAACATATAATATTACAAAAAAATTGGAAACAACTCAAAACAGAGATTATGGGGAAAACACTAAACTAAAATAATTAAGTAAACATATCCTATAAGGTATGAGAATGTGACTCAAGTATAATTGTTTGGCTCTTTGTAAGATCTCCTCTTTATCTCTGATCGCATTTGGAATTGAGATGTTGACCATTGGCTCTCCCAGAGATCTCCACAAGCAGTTATGGTGACCTGTTCTGGGTTTTCAGTCTCTACCCAGTGATTCTATCCCACTACAAAAGCAAGTATTTGAGTCGATATCTGAGATATACCCGGGACAAAGAGAACAGAGGTTCCATCTCGGGATTATAGTCACTTTTGATATTTCTGGGGAATTCTAACAATTGCTGCTCATAGCATAGATGACATTGTAATCTCTCCCTTGGGTACTAATCATGGCTCATGTTTTTTTCTTTGCATGAGGGATCAATCCTTATTAATATTGGAATCATGTGCTGTTGTTTTCTAAGTGTAGACTTGAACTTTAAACAAATGCCCTAAGTTCCTCAAATTTTGAAATGTATTTTAATTTTGCTTGCTTTTCCTTAAAGAGATCAAGAGTTGGCCAGATTAAAAGATGGATGGGAGCAAAGGCCAGATGTCATCGGCATTTGGAGAACTGAGCATCTTTATAAAAGGCCATTGACATCATTTATAGCAGCCACTCTTTTCTAGCTTGTAAATTTGTTAATGAAATTGGTTTATAGGTGCTTGAAATGAACAATAACTAGTTTACTTGTGTTTCCAAGTACCATGAATTTTAAAATGTCATTTAATATCCAAACCTCTGAATGGAATTCAATGACTTTAGATTAATCCTATTTGTAAATAGCACAGAGCAATGTGTGATTAGGCAATCTGCTGAGGTTTTTAAAAACTAATATTTACTGCAAAAGTGAATCTCATCCTAACAGAATTTTGATAAAACCTCAGTAGCGATTTGTAAATACCTTGAAACTAATTAGTCATTCAATCCACAGTGATTGTTTCATCAGTGCTCAGTTCTCGCTTTTTGATTCTTGATGAAAATGACAAACCACAGTTCGAGTGACATAGTTTCATCTCAAGAATAGTGGTTCCCATGCTTAGAAAAATAAATGATTGACTCTTGTAGCATCCCCTTCAAGGTACATTACTCCAACTGGGATTGAGAGAGTAGCGTTTCTTTTAAGGATCTGTGTCATGATGATGCTGATGAAAATAATAAGATTAACAAGTATTTATTGAGTATTGATCTGTGCCAGGGACTGTGTTAAATACTCTATATTAAAGCCTCAGAGCAGTCTTATGATGTGAGATCATCGCAGTTCCTATTTTACTCGTGACTAGAGGTTTAAGTGCATAGTTAGTGGTAGAGCAGGCTTCCTGCAGGGCAATGTGGAGCTCTTAAACACAAGGTTAGCACTGTTGACAGTGGCTACTACCAAGGCCCGTTAACAGAGAATGTGCAAGTGATTGCCTTTTGCGAGGAGTCTTGTCCTTTATTGCTCATTTCCGTATCTGATCTGTGGGTAGGAAAAGAGAAGTGGGGCAAGTTTTCACCAAACTCTATTATAAAAGGTGTAATGAAGCAATTGTTTTCTGTGGTTGTATTCTAGATAATGGAAGGGCAATTGCCTAGCATAAAACTGCAAAGCTATCATATATGTAGTTCATGCAACCATGGCTAAAATCTCACGTCTTGCCTTAGATATTCATTTAGCTGCATTTATTCTTGCTCGCATGGACAATATTTGTGCACACTCTTATTTGAGGCTGTTATAGGCAGTCCAGTTACTGTGATGGTTCTTGCCATGTCTACTTGCTTGTGTTGTGATCACACTAGAGGAGAGGTCTGCAGAAGCAAGGGTGTATAGAAATTATACTGTCTGGGAAAGGAATTCAATAGCTTGCAGCGATGTTATCCACTGAGCCATGGAGTGCATGTGTACGTGCAGGCTAAATAATGTATGATTTAGGACGTGAATGTGGTTTGTATTCATTTTTGGATAGTAAAAGACTTGGCATGTCAGCCCCATGGGAGACTTTATCCAGGGCTTTACCCTTGAGTGGATAAAAGAGTACAAATTCTATTGCACTGGAGATGAATAAAAACAAATTGGGGAGACCATCAGCAAAACAGACTGCTGTGTGATGGAGTCCAAGGCTACTCCAAAAAACCACCAGACCAACTGCTTCAGGATCCTGCCAGCAACCAGATGCCGGGAATAGAATTGACTGCAGTTTGGCATCAAGGCCCTGTGATTCCCAGCCCAGGGGAATTGCATGCAAAAAAATATTTAAAATTCTCTTTGTAAAAGAGTTATGTGTTCAATAAGAGGAAGAAGTATGTTTCAGACCTAGTCTGCTGCAGATGACATTTGGCATATCAACATCTTAGTTATGGAGGGTAGAGGCATGGGGATGTGAGCACCATATGAATTTGGGGGTAAGAAGGTGAACTTCGGTAGGTGAGGGGATTTTTCGGTTAAGTGGATTGTAGGCCATTAAGCACTTTTACTCCCCGAGGGGACATTGGACAGTAACTGGAAACACTTTTGGTGACCACAACTTGGGGAGATGGTAGTGCATATGTCATCTAGTAGTAAAGGACAGGGGTGCTGTTAAATATCCTACAATGCACAGGGCAGCCCCCCAAAACAAAGAATTATCTTGTTCAAAATGTCAATAGTGATAAGTTTGAGAACTCCAGTTTCGAATGAACTAGCTAGTGTGTGTGTATTACAGCCCTGCCTTTTTTCATCTAATATATTTGACACTGTATGAAAGATGATTTTTAATGATTTGCTTTACCCTATTGATATGTGAGCATTTATTGGATATGTCAAGTGTTTTCTGTTAAAACACAAAAAAAGGGAAAACAAAACTATAACTCATATTCTTCATGTCCAATTTACCTCCGAAATACGGAGGGGTTAAAAAACACAACGAACCTCCCTCCAGACCTACACACACAAATCACACATTTTATAAGAATGTAGGAGGACCCGGTTGATTCACTTTTCAAACTTGAAAAATGAGGCATATTAACAAAGCACACTAAATGAATCAGCTGTTTAGGATGATCTACAAGCCAGTTCATTTTCCTGTTATCAAATAACACACCATGAATCTTGACAAATGAACTCATGTGTTTGACATTATTTGAAAAACTCATAACATGCTTGCTTCCGATGGTCACTTCCCCTTCAAAATTAAATTTTAAAATGGACTTCATTTAAATTCCAATAGAGGGAAAGGCTTATTAACCTCCATTTTGACTGTATGCTGTTTATTCTCCTCCTTCTTAGTCTCCACCTTGAACTTGGATGCACCAGAGCCTCTGGCAGTGTCATCCTCCCAAGTTCATGGTCAGAAAGCTGTTGTGTTGATTGGTGCCTGTATCATTAATATGTGAAGTTCTAGAGAGTGTGGAGGGGCTACTGCTTGGCTTCTGAGTCAAACTTCCTAGGTTCAGATTGGGTCTCCGGCTGCATGACCTTAAGAAGGTCATCTGTCCATTTTGTGCTTCCATTTTCCCATTTGTGAACGAGAAGCATATTATTTGCCTCATTGAGCTGTTACATAGAATGCTTAGGAAGCACACTGTAAATGCTACCTGTAATTATTAGAATCGTTATCTTCCAAAATGGATGTCAAGACATTTTATTTAATTTCCCAAAGAGGACACTGGCCCTGATCCACTGAAGTGGCAGCCCCAACATGTGGTTCAGAGGGCTTTCAGCCCCAGCCCGTGACACCTAGCAGACCCTCCCAGCCGTGCTGCTGTGAATAAACATCTGAGGGAAATCTCCGATCTGCGTACTTGCCAAGCATGTGCAGGTTCAAGAGAAATCTGATCTCCCTCCTGCAATCGAGTGCCATCTGAAGGCCCTCTTCTGAAAAGGTGCCCTTTGGACAGGTTCTAGCCAAGCTGACACTTCAAATTCATAGCAGCTCTGGGCCCTGCTACAATGCAGCATTACCGTGCTCAGTTACCCCCGCTGTAAGCCCTCACTGCTCCTAAATAGGATTTATAAAGTGTGACTTTGAGCAATATAGCAAAGTTGGTTTTATCTGAGGGAAAATAAATTCTTTTGGTTACTAACATTTTAAAATGTCTTCCTTAGTGCCTCAAAATGATTTAAAAGCTAATCAATGATAAAATCCCAAATCCATCTGAAGACAAAAGAATTGGGAAAGGAATCAGAGCCACTTTTAATTAGGAAAGTGCTTGCTGTGACCCACTAACCTCTAAAGATTATTGCTCTTATTTATTTATTTATTTATTTATGAGATGCTGTAGTTTGGTCATTTGTCTTTGGCACCAGAGCATACAACATTGCTTTTTGCTTTTCACAAATTAATTCATTTAGGCCTTTGGATTTGTCAGACGTTCCGGGAACCTCCTGCCAATGTTTTGTTGATTAAAGGATGTGTGTTTGGAAAGTGGGTGGAGAGGAGGGAATTTATAATTCTTTATACCAAAGAATGATTTACAATGCAGACCGCTACCTGAATCATTCAATATATCATCAAAGGATAAATGAAATATTAAGTGCGAGAGATGGGCACTAAAATCTGTGTGTTGATTAGCTCAGTAACACTGAAAAGGCTACCTCTTTCGGCAGAACTTCTGGAACACACAAACAAGGATATGATTACAGAAAACCACTTTTGATTGTGGATTATTTTTCAATGTGCTTTTGAAATACATCATTTCTCCACAACAGTCTGGTGTTACTATCTCTATTTATAAATTACATACCTCATTCCCATGCGTACAAGTTCCCTATGGTTATCACAACTTTAATTGGCTTTTCATTGTTTTGTTAATTTATTTATTTTATCCTGGTGAATATGTGGGGTACTTTGGAGGGCATATTTATTGTTTTAGGCACCATGCGATTTACTAAATGGTATTTCTGGCTCTGGAAATGCTTACAAAGACCCTAGGAGGGTGGTGGGGGAGAGGTAAGTAAACACACATACATTAAACAGCCTATAGAGGATGCTTTCTTCCTGATCAATCAGGGACTCAGGCTGTGCTGGTCCATCAGATCTATGATACATAAAGCTGAAGACTTTTTTTTTCCCCCCACTCCCTGGTAGTTTTAAAAGCTATGCAATGAGAAAAGCTGCTTTAAACAAAAGAAGCCTGAGTACAGAATGGAATTCAAAGAATTTAGAGAGAGGGGAGGTGAAAGTGGTAACAAACAGCTTTTAAAAAGCCCTGGGAAATTTAAGAAAATAAAGCACATAATGGAAATAAGAGATAAGTCCCATCAATCCCATTGGAAATACAGACACCAGGAAGCTGCTTTAGCAAGGATGTGTTGAAGACCTACTAAATGCAGGACTTGTAAAGAGATAGAGCTTAAGTGTCATAGGGCATTCAAGGAGTGAAACAGAATTCTTTTTTTTTTTTTTTTAAGATTTTATTTACCTATTTGGGGGAAAGGGCATGTGCAAATGGGAGCGGGGGAAGCAGAGGGGAAGGATAAGCAGACCCAGTGCTGAGTGCAGACCCCCACCCCAGGCTCTATCCCAGGACCCTGAGATCATGACCTGAGCAGGAATCAAGAGTCAGATGCTTCATCGACTGAGCCACCCAGGCATCCCGAAATGGAATTCTTAGATCAAGGAGGAATAGTTTTTCATGCCAGCCAAGAAACTTCATGCAGCTTTTTGCAGATATTAAATTCTAAAAGGCAATGGATGTATTTCATTTTATTCAAACAGGGGGACAGAAAATTCTCCTGTGTAATTTGTTGTAAAATTCCACATTAAAAATGTTAGTAACAAATGAAGTAATAGCTAAGAAATGGTCGAAGAATGTTTATTTCAAAGAAGGAAGCTCTAGGTTTTGTTCCTCTCATGTCTGTTGTCCCCACCTCCTCATTCCTTAAAAAACTGCCCAGGACTCTCTTAACCAGTTTGCGTTTGCACGAGACCATTCTGTCTTACGTTCTCCCTCACTTTCCTCCCTAAGAGGACAGCAAGAGGGAAAAGGGTTCAGAGGGTAGATCTAGCAGATCTGCAAGGTGGACTAGACCCTGGCCTAGGAAGCAGTGGGAATTCAGAGACAAGGAAGCTTCTAACAACCTCTCCGAGACTTTGATAGCTGACTTTATTTTGAGATTTAAAATTAAGGAGCAGATGAAGCTAATACAGAGGCTTCTAGCATGGGGGTTGATGAATTTCAGCAAGACCAAAAGAAATGGGGTCGTTGTGCTGGGTGGCTGGGGTGGGAAATTGGATGAGAAAGCAGAGATAATGAGTTTCATTTGACATACTGTGTCTAAGACGCTTTGTCATAGCCAGTTGGAAATATGGACTGGTACAAATTTGATAATTCTGGGAGGTGTAAAACAGACTATTCTAGCAAGAAACTAGCAAGATTCTAGCAAGGCTGGATACTGCTAAAACTTGGCCTCTTGTCACTATAGGCTAAGTGTTGTGTTCATTCACTTATTTATTGTATAAAATATAGCCTAAGTATTTATTAAGCACCTACTTGCTGTTTGATAAGTATGCACCTCCCACCCCTGATAAAACAGCTAATGTGTCTTCAGGTTAAAACTTGGCTAAACAGGGTGCCTGGGTGGCTCAGTGGGTTAAAGCCTCTGCTTTCGGGTCAGGTCATGATCTCAGCGTCCTGGGATCGAGGCCCACATCGGGCTCTCTGCTCAGCAGGGAGCCTGCTTCCTCCTCTCCTTGTCTCTCTGCCTGCCTCTCTGCCTACTTGTGATCTCTCTCTCTCTGTGTCAAATAAATAAATAAAATCTTTAAAAAAAAAAAAAAAACTTGGCTAAACATTTCCCCACTGGAATCTTGACAAATGTGTTCATTATGTCTTTAGGTAACATTGTAGTTTATGATGGAGAATATCTGGGATAGTTACATAGATTAATATCACTGGCAAGACAAGTAAGAACTACAGATATTACCATTATTATTCTTCTTACATTTTTATTAACACTAATGTTTATTGTGCATTACTAATTTCCAGGAATCATTTTGTTTACATTAGCTCATTGAGTTTTCATAGACACCCTGTGACATACTATTGAGAGTACTCTTTTTATCCTCCTCATATTAATGAGAATGTCGAGTCTCAGAGAGGTTAAGGCACCATCCAAAGGTCACACAACTGGGTAAGAGACACAGCAGGATGCAGACCCAGATAGTGTAATTTTAGAACTTCTGAAGATTTGCCTATGGGACAAAGAAATAATGCATAATGAGTAATATAGCTACTAACTCTGGCATCTAGAGTTATAAAACCCTCACTTTGTATACTCTACGTTGTTGGGGATCATTTTAATCTTTTTATTTTGTTGTAAAATAATTCAACAGGTTGGAACAGTACTTCTCTACTGGGGGAGATTCCCCACTCCCCCTGTCAGGGGACACTTGGCAGTAGGCAGAGACATTTTTGGTTGTCACAGCTGGAGGATGGGCCCTGCTAGAATCTGATGGATAAAGGACAGGGATGCTGTTACTATCCTGTAATGAGCAATGGAGGATGTACAATGTAATGAACTCAAAGGGTCCCATAGCAAAGACTATCCCCTCCAAGTTGGCAGTGCTACCTAGGTTGAGACCCTAGAATAATTTAAAGGGAATCTTGGCTGTAGTGAGAGATTGGTGGCTCAGTATTATAAACAAAGGGTGTTCACCATGAAGAAGCAGATTTGGAAGTGAGAGAAAGAGGTAAGATAGGTCCATCCATCCCTTGGTTCATTGATAGATTCTCTATTTATAGAGTGATTTCTATGTATCAGGAATTATGTTGGAGAGTGATGGTGAAGACAATAATAGGAGGATAATAGGAGGAAGTGTGTCTTTCTGTGTTTTGTTTTGTTTTATTTTGTTTTATTGGAGAGAAGGTGGGAACAAGGAGTAGAGACAAAGCAAAGATGTGTGGCTGTTGAAGCCAACTAGGAGCAGGGCTTTGGTGCCAAGAGTGAAGGAACTATATTCTTCTAATATGGAAGGAGGTACCACACTACTTTAGAGGTCTAAGGAAAATCCCAGCAGACCAGCTCAGAAACCATATGCCACTGGCAGGAGCACCTGGGTACTTCTTTTTGTCCCATTTATGGCTAACACGCCGATCCAAATGCAGGTCCAGGGTGGGGGCGGGGGAGCAAGTGATGTTCTCAGAAGTACATAGAGTGGGGATATAAAGATGTGTGTGCATGTGTGGGTCAGAGAGGCCGAGAAACTTGCCTTGCTTTCGAGGTGCGCTGCTGGCCTGTGAATCCATGCTGGCTCTGTTTTTCCAGTAACAGCCTTTTCTGTTTCCAGCAGTCCTATGCACCAGCTCCCCACCCCATGGCTCCTCCCAGCCCCAGCACAAACAGCAGCAGCAACAACAGCAGCAGCAACAGCAGTGGGGAACAGTTGAGTAAAACCAACCTGTACATTCGAGGCCTTCCACCAGGCACCACTGACCAGGACCTCATCAAGCTGTGCCAACCGTAAGTGTCCCTCCTCTCCCGGTTCCGTTTCTCACCCCCACGCTGGCTCCTGTGCGCTCTGGCCACGCAGGACTCGGGTTTGCACTCAGTATACCCCTTTATTGGTGCCTCAGTGAGGAAGACTCTGCTAAATGGTTCTTAAATTTGAGCTCTAAGTCCAGTTCATATTAGCGAACGGGATTTGCATACTTTTTGTTGCGGGAGGAGAGGTTCCTGCAGGCATACCTGAACTCTGGGCAGATATGCAAGTATTGACCGAAAACACCGAGAGCAAGCATTAATTGGGCCTCCAAACCCGACGTGGCTGGCGGAATCAGTGATGAATCTCCTAAACGTAGCTGCCTTTTTGGAGAAGTGTTAGCGAAGGGAATCTCACAAATTTCGAAGTGGTAGATTTCGGGATGGTGACCTCCCGTGTTGCAAAGTTTTTCTGGCCAGTTCTTGGTAAACAGAAGTTCAGCCAGGACCAGGTAATTGGGGAATCATAAAACTAATACTCTGGTTTCCTTGAAAACATCTCTTTCCACCTCCAGTGAAACTATTTCCCACCAAGGCCAAGAACCATACTCAGCAAGTAGTTTTGTATTTGCTGGCGAATGTGGTAGTGATTAAAAGCCCTTCGGGAATGTCTTTGTTAATCTCTTATCTACCAATACTTAGGTTATTAACTCTCTTATTTCTGTGCAAATATCGAATAAACATATTTAGGTTTGCCCTCCAAATGAAATTAATAATGGATAATGAGTTGAGACTCTGGACCTGTATTTTTAGATTGCTGTCCGATTATTTTTAAAGTATTATCAGTGCATCTATTTGTCATTTAAATATGCCTTAGCTGGGTATTTTTAAATTTGGGGAAACTATTACTCAATTTTTCTTCTTCTCTTTTGCAATGCTTTCACAAGAAGGTTGAGAGGATATTTATTTTGTAAATTTTCCAACCTCTAAAATACCAAAAGAGGAAAACAAAGTGGACAGTATTTATTTGTCTTTGTTCTGAATTTTAAGATTGGTAACAAATATCAAAATACCAGGAAGTGACTGATAAACCAAAACACAAATACATAACTCTATAATCAATTGACAAAGTATGTATGTGGATTACAGTGGGCGGAGGAGGGGCACTGTTGCCATTGACTACCTTGATTTGTGAAGGAGGTAGGGCAAAACTTGGAAAAATAAATATTTATTTAAAAGTAGTTATTTAAACAAAATGGAATATGCCAGGGCTAAGACATATAAATATATGTTAGGTTTTGGTCTGTGAAAGGTTGGGGTTGGACTTGAAGGTAAATAACTCAACTTTTCCTGTAGTTGTTGGAAAAACCTGAACTATTTTGAAAAGTAAGGACTTTTGAAAATGTGAAAGATTGTGGGCTTTATGTTAAAAGCTTCCGAAGAAGTATCTCTTAATGGATGCTGATAGGAAAAAGGGTAGCTATTATCTCTGACTTGTATTGGAATCTCATTTATAAAAAATATTGATGGGCTTGAGGAAGATATTTTCTCTTTGCTCTATACCACTCAGAGAGCTTGTTGAAGCACAGATTTCTGGGCCCAAGAGATAATGATTCGCCAGGCCTGGGGTGGAGACCAAGGATGTGCATTTCTAACAGGCTCTCTGGTATAGCTGCTGCTGGGTTTTGAGAAGGAGCACTTCTCTTTTCAATAATATGGAGACCACCGACTATTTCTAATACATAAAACTTATGAAATTAGTTTACGAAGGTAGTTGAGGTAGAATCCTGTGCATTAAAACCCACTCAGCCACTGTGTGATTTTGAGGCCTATCATTTAATTTACTCTCTTTGAGCCTCGGTTTCCTCTTCTAAAAGAGTGTGTTGACCTTGATTATTTCTAGGTGTCCCTGTGCTACCAGTGGTGCTCGAGCTGCCTTTGACTGGTACATTAGGATCAATTGTTAAATATTCAGGAATTCTGTGTGCGGTGTGTTCCAGACCCAGTGGCTTGAAATCAGCCATGGTGGGAGTATTTCTAGAGATTGCTGGCTCTAGAAATAAGGGCATTTTAAATTTTATCTTAATGTTTTTGGAGAACTGGTTTCTGAACACACCACTGATGTAGCATTATACTACAAATTTCTATGTCCGTGTCCACTTTTGATAGAATGTTGCCAGAGAAGTATAGATGGAAACTGTCACCTAAAAACCTGTATTGGTGTTTTTTACTCAGGAAAGAGATTTAGTGACACAGAGACATTATTTTTGAGGAAAAACATTCTGTTTATGTTCCTTATGTGCATCTGAGAAATTTAGAGAATGCTAGGAGCGCAGAGGGTACTGGTTATTTGTTCATATTAGTTTTTGCTGGCTAATAAGATCGGGCCCATGCTATTGTTATTATAAACATGTTTGTGGGTTCTCCAGTTACTGAAGTGGTCTGGATCTGGGATTTATTGCTCAGATTATGTTTCTTAGAGAATTTTGGAGAACTGATGTGATCAAGCCACATCATACAGTGGGAATAGCTGTGTGCTGAAAGATCTGGTTTTGGATCCTGGCTCTGCCATCAACTGGGTGTGTGGCCTTAGACCAATGACTTGTTTTCACCCTAACTTTGGTTTCCTCCATGTACGAAATAATGGGTTTAAACTCGATAATCCTTTAAGCTTCTTTTACCCCAAAATTCTAATATTTCATTGAGGTCCTCATTATTTTGTGGTAAAACCTGCTCTTGGATACTTTTTTATCTTTCTCTAACCCCCTTTTCCAGTGTTGGCAGGAACACACCCTGAGTCAGTTCAGCTATATTGGTAAGACCTGATGTATGGGGATGCCTGTGGTAAGAGACCGATGCACATCACTTGTAAACTCACGTTCCTTCCTCTCTTGTAGGGCTGATCTCTTGCATTGGTCATTGGTATTTTACATTCGTAGTTTTCTAAAAATTCAGATCATTTTATATTCCTATTACTCATCCAACACTTTAGAATCATCTTACCTACAAACATAATATTTATAGGTTTAAATGAACTTGCCACCAAGATTGATTTTTCATATTTATTTCAATGAAATTAAAAGTATTTTAGAGTTAGTATTTCCTTATATTATAGGAAATGCAGCATTTGCTAATATCCATAGTAATAAAATAATAGAAAAAACAGAGATATACCAAAAATAAGTATAGATATATCAAATTATCTGGTATTAGAGTACAGTAATCCATATTAATACTAATGAGCAGCAAGAAAATGATATTAAAAAAAGAAATTACATTATTTCTCAATGTGTAATCTGAGAGCAGATTCTTATTAAGGGATTCAATTCACATTCATCATCAAAGCTTCTATGTTCAGATCATAAGTAAAATCAAAGAAAAGAAGATGAAAGTAAAAAATGATTTCACTCTAGGGGCGCCTGGGTGGTTCAGTGGGTTAAAGCCTCTACGTTCGGCTCAGGTCATGATCTCAGGCTCCTGGGATTGAGCCCCGCATTGGGCTCTCTGCTTGGCGGGGAGCCTGCTTCCTCCTCTCTCTCTGCCTGTCTCTCTGCCTGCTTGTGCTCTCTCTCTTGCTGTCAAATAAATAAATAAAATCATTAAAAAAATAAAAATAAAAAAATAAAAAATGATATCACTCTATTGGAAACTTCTCCAGTTATGTTTTGAATGAGTACATCACATTGGGTGTTTTATAGGAGATACTTTAGTTAAAGACTTTCTAACATCTTTATCTTGAGAAAGCTCAAGGAACTTAACTGCGTTCTCAGTCAAGAAATATTTACAGAGCACCTATGCTGCATTCCATGTACAGTGCTGAAGATTCATTGGTGAGCAAATTCAGACAAAGCCCTTGCTTTAGCAGAGCTTGTATTTTACTAGGGAAAATAGACATCAATGAAATAATCATATAATTAGATATAAAATTACAACTAGGGGTGCCTGGGTGGTTCAGTTGGTTAAACATCTAACTCTTGATTTCGGCTCAGGTCATGATCTCAGTGTTGTGGGATAGAGCCCCGCATTGGGTTCCATGCTCAGCAGGGAGTCTGCTTCTCTCCCTCCCTGTCTCCCCCTCCTTTGGCCCCTCCCCCTCTCTAAAAGCAAAACCAAACAAAAACAAAAGCAATACAACTATAAATTAAAAAAAAAAAAAGAGGAACATGGAACCAGGAGTATTTATCACATGGAATATGTCCTAGTTAGGACAATGAGCAAAGGAATCTCTGAGAAAAGTGACAACTGAGGTAAGGTCAGAAGGAAGAACAGGTTTTACTAAATGTGGAAGGGAGGAAAGAGCATTCCAGGCAGAAAGAGCCTCATGTATGTAGAACCAATAACTGGAGGGAGCATTGCAAGAACAAGGGACTGAAAGAAAGCCAGTGTGGTTATAACAGAGGCGGAGAGGTAGAGTATGGAACAAAATGAGCTGAAATATGGGATAAGGCGATTTCTTTGTGGATCATGTTGGGAAATGTGTTTTATATTAAGAGCAATGGAGGAAAACATTGGCTTGTCCTAAACAGGAAGGTGAACTAGTCAGATTTTTGTTTCAAAAAGTTCCAACTGCAGAGTGGAAAGAAGGCATCCTGTCAGATCAGGGTAGGAATAGTTGAAAAGTAAACTGGAAGAAGAATAATTTAGTCAGAGAAGAAGGTGTGAGGATTAATCATTGTGGTGGTAGGATAGTTATGTGTGATGTAAGATGCCTTTTTTATATATGCATTTATTTTTCCATTAAAAAACAAAGACTGGAGAGAAAATTAATCAAGTGAACTCTGAAAGGAACTGAAGTAGCCCAGACGACCCAAATCAGTGATTTTTAATTAATCTCTTTTGTTACCTACTCATGAATGGGTCATCAATATACTGTTAAACGTTTAAGGCCTGCAGCATTAAGATCACTAAAGGCAAATATAAAGACAATAAAAAAACTCCTATTAATTATAGTTATATTCGTGGGATGGGTTATCTTTGGAGATTGTGGGCAGAATGCTTGAAATATAGACCCTTAAGCTTATCTCAAGAGGAGGAGATGGAAGTGGGGAAAGATAGATTTGACCTGAGGAGAGACAGGGAAAGAGAGAAAGTGCTTTGCAACTTTTGGCCCAAATAAAATTTGGGTGGTGTAACCATTTTTTACATGTAAGACTGTATTTCTTCTCTCAAAAAAAATTGGTAACTTCTCTGATATGATTATAACCATGCCATTGAAACACATTGAAATTGCTCTTAAAAAAAACCCCACATATTTAACATAGTAGAATTTAAAATGGGAAATAAAATTCATGATATATTTATATTTTCTGCATTTACAATATCTTTTATCTTACCAACCTCAAGGCCTTCAACTAATTTTAGCTAATACATTGCTCTGAGAAAGCTCTGGTAGTATATTGCCCCATTCTACATGATTAACTAATCTGTCATTGATGACAACTCTGTGCAGGTACAGAATAAATGGTTCTGTTACAAAATGAGCATGCAGTTACTGCTAAGGCCACCTGAAGCAGAATGAAGGGAAAGGAGGGAAACTCTTGGCTAGGTGCACACAGATTTCCAATCATCACCAGAAGACCAGGAAGTCTGCTATCCTGCCCTCCATTTTTCTCTGTAAATGTTCTTTTTGCTAAGGTATGACACCCTCACTTTGCTCCCTTTAAAATGAAGCTGTAAATGTCACTTCAGTATTTAACAAGAGAGGAGAAATGCCCTGAATGAAAAGCCAGAACAAAGTAGAAGTGTTTGAGCTCCAGGGCTGAGGGTCTGCCCAAGCTCATCTCCCCGACTTGCACCCAACCCTGTCGGATGTCTTCTGACGGTGTGTGCGGAACACTGAATAGTTAGAGCAGACTCAAGTGTCATCCAGGCTCCAAGTGCAGAGTCCATTATACATGGTGTCAGACAGTTTTGACAAATGCACCGACACAATCAAACCTTTTATCAATTTAAAAGTAACCTTGTCACAGTAATCTGTCAAACTGTTCAGATACAACTAAAGGAAAACAAGTCATCATGCACTCCAGAGTAACGGAGTAAATAAGAAAAATGTGACTGGAAATTTTTTTTAGTTCTTTCCTACTGTGTCAATGAAGATTTAAAACTTCCCTCTAATAAGACCCAAGGAAATTTATTAGTAGCTTTCTCTTGAAAGTTGGACTCAAATTACACAGCTGCTTTTGAGGTGTCATAAATCTGTATGGAGGCAGGTGTGACTAGGAAGTGAATTTGAGAATCTTTGAATCCTCCTTTGTATAATTTAAATGAGAGAGTGCCTTTATGGTCCAAACTAGATGTCTGAATTCATTGAGTCAGCATAGACCTGACACTTGATTACATGTATTAATTCAGATTTATATACAATTATATTTGGCAACTATGAATTATAAACCAGACATAGTATTTGGTTTGTAATTAGTTGATAATTATCATTAATAAGGAATCATTATGTTTATATATATAAGCAACATTTATTGTGCATTACATAACACATATTCTAAGTTTTTCTCTTACCTCATTTAATGTTCAGAATGGCCTTATGGGGGCACAGGGGTGGCTCAGTTGGCATTCGACTCTTAGTTTTGGCTCAGGTCATGATCTCATGGGTTGTGAGACTGAGCCCTACGTCTGCCATTGCACTTGCTTGAGATTCTCTCCCTCTCCCTCTCCCCAACCTCTCACAGGCGTGCAGGCACCCAGGCAGGTACTCTCTCTCTCAAATAAATAAATAAATCTTTTTAAAAATAGCCTTATGAAGTGGGAGCGATAATTACGGAGTAAAAGCTGAATATACTGAGGCTTAGAGAGGTTAGGGGCCTTGTTGTCCAAGCTTCCACAGCTACTAGCATTTAAACCTACCTCTGACTTCAAAGCTCTTATTTGTAACCACTAAAACATTCATTTAATGAGAATGAGGATGGCATAAATTACACGAGTTCTCACATCCATGGATGCCCATGAGAATCCCTTGAGGAAATTTAAAAAATATTAATTTCTGGATATCACCCCCAGGAATTCTGATTTAACGCATGTGGGGTCAGCTTAGATACTAAGATTTTTAAAAGTCAGCTCAGGTAGTTCTAATACGTAACCAAGTTTGGGAACCCCTGGAGTTAATCATGCTCATGCTAATAGAAAAAATATAATTTAATCTTCTGTTTTAACTTCCTTACTCCTGACTTGCAGAGAATCTAGAAACTTCTTAGAAGCTACCAATTTGTTTTCAGTTAACCAGAAGACTTAGAAATAAGTTTTATTAAGATAATTTTGGGGTGAGTTGGATTTTCCAGTTAAAAAATGGGATTTTTAGATTTATGCATGGAAAATCAAGTCCTGAAACAGGGCTCTAAAAGCACCTCAAAGAATGTCCTTGGAAGGATCTCACTGTCCTTTCCCACACAATTTTCATTAAGTCAAACATTTCTTTAACATTCCATTTTTAATAACATTTGCATTTAATTAATGATGGAGCAAGGAAGTTTTCCTATTTTGACTCAGGTTATTAAGCTTCTATATATTTACATTTTTCTTGCTGACTATAGTCTAGTGAACATATCTAATGAATCATAAAAAAAATACTCCTCCAGCATTTGGGAGGTATCCTGGAAATCATTGTCCTACTGATTCACCGACCATTCTTTTCTTATTGTTTTTATTACTTTGGACAAAGAAGATTCTGTTGAATGTCCATGATTTTTCCAAAATCTATTTATTTAAATTGCTGATATCTAATACTTCTTCCTAGAAGCAGAGAAGAGAAAAATATAAATGAAACCGTTGAGAGCACAAGTTAACATAGGTTACTGTGTTGGTAGTCGCACAAAAAAGCTAGCAATGGGGAAGGATGTGATTAACTCTCTCTGGATGTGCCAATGAACGGCCTGGAGCTCCAGAAGAAGTAGAATTCCAGGCAGGTGTCTTGCTGAGTTCCTGAAATTATGAGGGACTTGAGGCTCAAGGGCAGACTCTTTGCAAGCTCAGACGGCATCTTGGTTTTCAGTTTGCCCAGTGATGTTCTAATTGCCAAACATGGCTGACTTTTTTAGTCCTTATCTTATGTGATATCTGTGTTACTTAACCCTGCTTACCTCTCTTTTATTCTTGAAGTGTTCTTCCTAGGCTCTCATACTCTTTTTTTCTTGGATCTCCTCTTACCTTTTGGAGATTCTTCTTTACAATTTCTCTTCATTTGGCTTCCTCTTGAATATTTTGCTGTTTTCCAGAGTTTGGACCACCTCTCTTCCTGCTTCACAAAGTCTAGTCAAATAACCTCAGCTATTCTAATAATTATTAAACCTACATCTCCAGCCCATGGAGTCTTCTATTAGTCCTGGATCCTATCTCATTATTACTGAAAGGTTCCAAACTTGTATCCCAAAACTTATCAAATTCATTGTCCAAAAAAGCATTATTCTTAGAATTGTCCCTTTTTCAGTGTTCTCTTTCTCTGTGAATGGCACACTATCCACCCAGGCATCCAGATGAAATGAAAACAAAAACAAAAACAAAAACAAAAAAACCTTGGAGTCATTCCTTTCCCCAACCAAGAAATAGTTGCCAAAGTACATAGATTCCAATTGCTTGGTATTTATGATATCCAACACCTCTTGTGCTTTTCTACTGCCATTGTTTATTTACTCACTTATTCAAAGGTATTTATCGAATGTCATCTATGTGCCAAGCACTGCAAATACCTTAAGGACTTGTTAAGTCTTGGCATAGAGATTACATTCTCATGGAGAGACATAATACATCACTAAATAAATAGTTAAAGAAAACATCAGGATATGCCATGAAAAGAAGGTTGAAATACCATGAAAAGGGGGTTGTAAGTAATGACTGACAAGTTATTAGAGACGGGGTGACCGCTTTGAGATGAGCTCTCAATTTCAACAAGGAGACAGGCATATGATATTCAGAAGGAAGGGCATTACAGGCAGATGTAAGCTTGTACAAAAGTCCAAATGTGGAAATGAGCTTGGCGTATCCCAGGAACATAAAGGTCAGAATAGCAAAAGAACAATGAGTAAGAGGGGGTAGTAAGAGATGAAGCAAAATAAGTGCAACGGGGCCAAATCAGTAAGGTTTTATGAGCCAGAGTATGGAGATTGCGTTTTATCCTAATTTATTCATTTTATTTAGAAAAGTTATTCTGGTTACTCTCTAAAGAATGGATTTTAGGGACAAATGAAGGAAGAGGAGAGCAAATGATCAAGGAGGTCATTATGGAAGTCCAAGCAGGAGACAGTGATGGCTTGGAGTAAGATCATAGTGGTGGAGGAGATTAGATGTGATGGATTCGGGATTTATTTTGGAGATGGTTTTGATGGAAGTTACTGATGATAGAAGTTACTGATGTGGCAGAATGGTTGAGGAAAGAGAAATTAGGAATAATTCCTAGGAATTCCTCAATTTTTGGCTTTAGCGTCTAGAAAAAGTGTAAGGCCATTTCATAAGTGGGGAGGATTGTGGAAGGAATGATTTTTGGTGGATGGCAATCAAGAGTTCTCCTCAGTCTTGTTATTTTTGAAATCTATGAGACATCAAAATGAGATGCCAATTGGCAGTTTGATATATTACTAGTTTCTAAAGCAGAGATTAGAGTAAAAAATATAGACTGGTAGCCATAAGCATTATAAGTGGCATTAAGACATATACCAATATTAACAATATAGTGCCTAATATGTGCTGAACATTATTCTAAGTAGGCTATGTGTAAATACTTCATATTACATGTGTTAACTCATTATACTTCCTGGGCAACCCCCCATTTTATAGGTGAAAAACCAATGACATGAAGAACTTAAGTGACTTTCCCAGGGTTATACAGCTGGTAGTTGGCAAGACAAGGGTTTAAATTAAGGAGTTTGGTTTTATAGTTCCCCTCTTAAACATGATTTATACACAGGATATGTACATAACAAGAGAAGTGGTCTCACAACTCAACGTTCTGAGATTCTGAGGACAAGATCCAAGAAAAGAGTTTATAAAGGAACAAGCAATGAGACTGGGGAAAACTAGGAAAGCAGGAAAATGTGATTCTTTTTAAATTTTATTTTTATTCTTTGCCCAAGGGGTACAGGTCTGTGAATCATCAGGCTTACATCTTTCACAGCATTCACCAAAGCACAAACCCTCCCCAATGTCCATAACCCATCCACCCTATCCCTACCCTCCCACCCCCCAGTAACCCTCAGTTTGTTTTATGAGATTAGAAGTCTCTTATGGTTTGTCTCCTTCCCCATCCCATCTTGTTTCATTATTTTTCCCTCCCTACCCCCCACAACCCCCCACCCTGCCCCTCAAGTTCCTCATATCAGAGAGATCATATGATAATTGTCTTTCTCTGATTGACTTATTTCGCTCAGCATAATACCCTCCAGTTCCATCCATGTCGTTGCGAATGGCAAGATTTCGTTTCTTTTGATAACTGCATAGTATTCCATTGTATATACATACCACTTCTTCTTTATCCATTCATCTGTTGATGGACATCTAGGTTCTTTCCATAGTTTGGCTATTGTGGACATTGCTGCTATAAATATTCAGGTGTGCGTGCCCCTGAGAATCACTACCTTTGTGTCTTTAGGATAAATACCCAGTAGTGCAATTGCTGGGTCATAGGGTAGCTCCATTTTCAACTTTTTGAGGAATCTCCATACTGTTTTCCAGAGTGGCTGCACCAGCTTGCATTCCCACCAACAGTGTAGGAGGGTTCCCCTTTCTCCGCAACCTCGCCAACATCTGTCGTTTCCTGACTTGTTGATTTTAGCCATTCTGACTGGTGTAAGGTGGTATCTCGCTGTGGGAGAATGTGATTTTATAGGAAAGTGTGAAGCTGGGGGAACAAAGTATCTCAAGAAGGCAGAATGACCAAGGATCTTGATGACATACTATTGAGAAGTTAAAAAATGTACCAACAGACAAGTGACATTTGGGTTTGACAATATCAAGGTCATGGGCAAGCTTGACCAGGGTGGTCTTTGCGGTGTAGCAAAAGCTGAAATCTGTTTGTTGGGTCTTTCTTCAGGGTCATTATCTGACAATCCTTCTAAGTGAAAATGCCTGTCTCTCCTTTGTGCCCAAACCGTACCTAAATAGTCTATCTTTCCTAACACCATTTTTCACTGATCTTCTGGTTTATTCTCTCTGTCTCTCTGTTTCTAACTCTCTTTCTCTCTCCTCCCTCCCATTTTCCTTAACTACAAGCTTTTGAGGACAATATATTCATCTTGTTCATTTTTGTGCCCCTAGTCCTAGCACAGTTCCAGGTATTTAAGTGGAAATGATAACTATTTAGTAACAGAAGAAATCCTGAATTCATCAGTGATATAAAAATGACTACATTGGATTTATATCATGAAACTTGTTCCAGGGTAGACATTAAGTTCCTGGTGGGAGACATAGGAAGCCGGGTTTCCCTCAGGCCCTGCATGCCAAACTGTTTCACCAGAGTGAAAGAAGAAAGGTTTCGAATTACAAGCTCTTTTATTGTCTGGGTCCAAAGGAGAGTTTTGGAGGGACTCCTCGGATAGCTTGAGTCCCATGCATTCAGGAACCAAACAAAGATCAATACTTTGCTTACTCACTCAGTAGTGCTGCTGAGGCAGGAAATAACCATTTATTCTTGTCTCAGCCACCAGGTTTCAGCTGTCAAACAGATCACAGTGTGCCACTAACTGCTAATTCCATACCTAATGCAAAGTAATCTGGGCTCACTGAATGTGGAAATTATTTTTTAGCTCCTGAGTCTTTCTTCAGGGTTCTCTTTGCAACCAATGACTTTTGGGGACACAAAATTGAAGACTCTTTAAAAAACACACAAAATGTAACTGTGTATTTGTCACATTTAAAAAATGACAGCTTGTTATCCGAAAATTGGCAAGAGTATGATCTGTATATGTAATTTAATCATAATTTAATCATATGATTGCAAATAAGTAATCGTTACAATTTATTCTTAGAGAGAAAATTTGAAAAAAAAAAACCTCTTTGCTCTACTTTTTATGTTATTATAGTCATCATATCTCTAACACTATGGTCTCTCTTGATGAATGAATATCTTACACATAAACATGCACCTAAAATTATTTTAGTTTTTCAATAAACATTTTTGAGAAGTAACACAAAATACATTGCTTTTAAGCGTAGGATTTGATGAGTTTTGACAAATATATGTACCTGTGTCATAACCACAACAATCAAGATGTAAAATATTTTCATCATCCCAAAAGCTTTTTAAAAATACAATCATATGCTATAAAATTCACAATTTGAAATCACCCTACTTAAGAAGGTAAGGAGGCAGCATCATACCGTGGGAGTAACAGAGAATTTTGAGTCATTTATGGGCTCTAGTTAATCTCTTACTGGTTGTGAAAGCGTGATCAAGTCACTTAGCCCATCTGAACCTACGGGTGACTGACACAAATTGAACCCTTAATAAATGCTAGTTATTATTATTTACTTATATAATGGGAAAATCCTTATTGTCATTCACATTTACATGTATAAAGACTAAATTTGTATAAGGACTCAATTAAGTGGAGCTCACCTGTAATTTTAAGGAGTTTATTTTCAAACAAAAACACATATTTTAATTTTTATATTATTCCTGTCTTATTTGTCTCTATTTAACAGTCAATCCTTGTATTATCTTATAATATTTTGCATTACCATTGCTATTCATTGTTTAGTGATGCATTTATCCTATAAAAATTCACATCAGGATTAAATATGCACCATTTAGTCTGTATCTAAAGGAGGAAAATTAAAATATAGTGCAAAACAAATTTTAAAACACTTATAGTTTTAGTGTCTAAATATGGCCTAATGATATGCTTTAAAAAATAAAATGGAAGTTTTCAAATCAAATTAATGCCAAGCATTTTAGCTCTTGAATATAATAAAGTAGTTTTAAACATATATGACAGTCTCAATCAATGTGTATATATTAATGGTATTCTGATATCACTTAGACTTTATTGCTGAATCAACAAGTTGAATTTGGTTTAGCTTGAGTCAGTTCTTATCAACTAAATTTTCTTACAAAGTATATATTTAAAAAGTATTTCCTCAGTGCTTCCATTCAATGAATTTTAGATGCTCTTTTTTGTTTACTAGCAACCTCTATTTATTTAAATAGCTATACTAAATTTCAAATCAGGGAGACAGATGCTTAAATAATATCAGTTACTGAAACATTCTTTTCATAAATATTCTTTCATGTCAAACTTGTTGTAGGTTGAATTCTTTCTCAGAAAATACAGAAAACCTGTTATTTTTGTTCTCTGTATAAGTAGCCTTGTTCTCTTTATATCATAATGAGGACCACTCAGGGTTCAACTCTCAAATCTGTCATTTTTTTTTAAGATTTAATTTATTTATTTGAGACAGAGAGAGAGAGAGAGAGAGAGAGAGAGAGAGAGAGAGAGAGAGAGAGAGCATAAGCAAGGGGAGTGGCAGACAGAGGGAGAAGTAGGCTCCCCGTTGAGCAAGGAGCCCAGTGAGGGACTCAATCCCAGGACCGGGATCATGAGATCATGACCTGAGCCAAAGGCAGATGGCTAGGCAATTAAGCCACCAGGGCCTCCCTCAGATCTGTCATTTATTAGGTATGTGTCTTTGGACAAGTTACACTATTCTTCTGTTCCTCAGTTTCTCTTTCTATAAAATGGATATAACAATCGTAACCTCCCTTTTAGGCTTGCTAAGAAAATTGAGCGAGTGAATACCCAGAAAGCATTAAAATAAAGCCTGGTGTGGTATAAGCACCCAGTGACTACTATGCATGTGAGAACTTTCCCCAATATAAACTGAAATTAATTTGTTCTCAATGTAGGCATTCTTTTTGAAGCTGGTGGTCATTTTATTCTATCAATTTCTAGCTCTGTACTAAAGTTTTGTATATCAAACATCCTATCCCAAGTGGTGGTGGTGGTGTTTTTCTCGCTAGTTCTGGTGTTCTTGTGATTCCTTCCTTCTAGACTTTATCTATGTAAACACAATTGTCTTCATTACCTGGGACCCAGACCTTGGCTGTTGATAATTGCTGCCCTCTACACAAGAGTTTTCAAAGACATTGAACCTGACATTGATTCGTTACCTGCAGAATTGAGCCTTGCTGATTCTTGCACAGGAATCTTGGGAAAGCAACCAAGTTTAAGATAAAGAGCTGACCTGTTTCACTGATTCATGCTTCGGCATTACAGAGCGAGCCAGAGACATAATCTGTAGATGATCTGCGCGTCTCAACATAGAACCATGCCACAGTTACACAGTGAACTCTGTGATCGCTACAATTACCTGCATGCTTTATTGGATCAAGTGTCCTTATGATACTCTCTTGACCACAAACCAGACAGAGACCATAAGCAGTTCAAGTAAGAACTAGAAACGAGGCTATCAGAGAACGGTAAAAGGCTTGCCCAATTTCAAAATTTAAAAGGGGAGTCATCTTGCATTAATAATGAATGACACCTCTGGGAGAGGGAAAGGAGGCATATTTCCTGGGAATGCTTTCATGTCAGGATCATTTTGTCTGAGTGGAAAGTGATTTGCTGTGGGCCTTTACATAAACAGTCAATTCTTGGTTCTCTGCCTCTGTATGTGACTCTGTTTTCTCTAACTCTAAAGGAAAAGCATCATATTTATTAGGTTAAAACTTCATGCTAATTCCTTGGAAGACGAGTGCATTCACATTCATGGTATATTTGGATTCCAGTGAAGAGAGCAACAATTACAATAAGAGCTGACATTTTCATGAGTGTTCTGTGCCAGATATTGTTACAAGCACTTGCCAGGTAGAGTGATCAGCTGTTTGTGGCTTGTCCAGGACTTTCCCAGTTTCAGCATGGAATTTCCACATCCTGGCAACCCCTCAGGTCCAAGCTAAGCAAAATGTTCTATGTAGGTATTTCATTTAGTGATCAGCCCCTTCCATTTCCAATGAGCTACTGTTATTCTCTTCTGCAACAAAAGCAATAAAGCACAGAGAGGGAAGGTCATTTGAAGCTATGTGTAACTACTGACATATCCTACAAATGGCTGAATGAGAACTTGGATTCAGCCAGTAGAGCCTAGTCTCGCCCTCTTTACTTGTTTCACTATTGGAATAAACACATGTGTTGTAGAACCAGACCCTTTTTTATCAAAACTTGGCCTAGAACTTGGGTACGTCAATCCCTATGGATGTAGAGAGTAGGAGGGAAATTTAATTCTATGCCGTCCCTTGGTGACACCAAACCAGATTACAAACTCCAGTTTCAGAAATACCTGTCTGTGGGCATGAACGAATGACTTTCTGAGGCGGTGCCGAAAAATCAATTAATGACTTGGAAAGTTCTACCAAAACCACATACCTATAATGTTGAGCAGGTGTAGGACTTTGCCTAATAACCTACTCAGTAGTGCTGAGTGTCTCGTTTGGAGGAAAACGCCTCGGCAACATGTGTTTTGTTTGTGTTAATGACCTTTCTCCCTTTTTAAAGAAAGCATGAAAAACTCTTCAGACATTAGGATAAAATTATGATAAAATGTCTGAAAGTATGAAATTGTGTTTTAGATGGAAGTCACTATTTCCTGATTATCTGTGTGACATAAATGCCTTTTGGTATAGTTTTATCTCTCCCATCGGTTACTGTCTGTAAATGCCAAATGTACCAAGTAGAATTGTATAATTCCCAGACTTAGAGATTTAGAAAAGTAGTTACATAACAAAAAAGGAGGATGGTCAACAAGGTATTACCAATTTTTAATTTTATCAAGCAATGAATGATACTAAACAAAATGCCTACTTTCTATTATTTACTAGCACACAGATCCTAGCAGAAATTTACTATCATTAGCACATTTTTTTTTAAAAAAAGATCATTTTAATACTAAAAGGGCCATCATCTTGTGTAAGGCAAGAAAGTTAAGCTTTGGAGTGCCTCGGTGGCTCAGTCAGTTAAGTGTTTGTCTTCAGCTCAGGTCATGACCCTAGGATTGTGGGATCGAGCCCTGCATTGGACTCTCTGCTCAGACGGGAGCCTGTTTCTCCCTCTCCCTCTGCTGTTCCCCCTGCTCGTGCTCTCCCTCTCTCTCTCAAGTAAATAAACTCTTAAAAAAAAAAAAAAAAGAAAGTTAAACATAAAGTCTCAACATAGCTCAAAAATAGGTGTTTTATGGCAAAATTTTTTCACTATACTCTTTTAACAGACTCTTTTTTTGGTATCATTGTGTCAGTTTGAGATGCCATGGTCAGTGCAATACTACACGGGACTCGGGTTTCTGACTTGCCCCGTTTAGTTCTTTACCACAATCATTGTAGAATTCCAATTTCACATCCCCGTGTTGACAGAAATGCTAGCAGCATAGTTCATGTTATTTCACTCATTCGAGAGTTTTCTGGGCAAAGTGAGAGAAGCTGAGGAACTCCAGCCCTGGGAGTAGGACCAAGAAGGAAACCAGCTGTAGCAAGTTTAGTGTCTGCCTAGAATGCCCAAGGCAAGGGATTCTCAGCTCCAGGGTGCTTACCCCCTACTCAGAGCTCCAAACTGGCCTGTAAGGAATGGTTGGGAATGCTTTTGAAAGGCATACATTTGGTCCAGGTCAACATTGCTAAGAACTGGCCATTAGTGAAGTGGCTGGGAATTGGGAGACCTGAAGTCTCTTTGTAGCTCTGTCAACAAAGAACTCCCTGGCGTGACAAGTCCCTTAATCTGCTTGAGCCTCGGTTGCCCCTCTGACTTTATGACCTTTCAGACTCCTTCTGTTACAAAACATACAACTGTTTGATTTCCATTTTTCTGAGAGCCCTGCTTTCTGCTAATGAACACTATGTACCAAAGCATTAATCGGTCTTTACTGAGTAAGTAGATTTGTCTTTTCAAGTATGACATTCAATTTTACCTGGATTTTAGTGACAGTGGTTTCACCTAAATTCAGAATCCTCTGTTGCCTTTGTGCAAAGAACCTCTTGGTGTTAATACTAATTGTTAAAACAGTGATATTGCTGCAAATTTATTACTCATCTTTTGTTCCTGATGCTTCGTTCATAGAGGTATTTTAGAACCTGATGAAAGATAAATGCCCCCTGCCTAAGCCATGGTGATAAATAGAAAACAAACACAAAAAAGATCAAATTAAGAAGGGATAAGGAGGGGCACCTTGCGTGGCTTAGATGGTTAAGCATCTGTCTTTAGCTTGGGTCATGATCTCCAGGTCCTGGGATCGAGCCCCTTGTCAGCTCCCAGCTCAGTGGGGAGTCTGCTTCTTCTCCCTCTGCCTCTCCCCCAGTTTGTGCTCTCTCTCTCTCTTTCCCTCTCTCTCTCACGAATGAATAAAAAACCTTAAAAAAAAAAAAAGAAGGGATAAGGAAAACATGTACTTAATATAGCAAAATATACCAAAAATAGTGGGGCAAATTAGAAATGTGGCTAGTTTTCTGAATCAAGTTCTATGGCCAATAAACATCACCACATAATCCCCCCACACATACACACACTGTGTCTATATGCTTGTTAACACTTTTATATCGGGGACTATAATTTCCTTGAGAGCGCGAATGGTGTCCTCTTCACCATTGTTTCCCCAACATTCAGCTCCATTCCTGACCCATGTCAGGTGCCTGGTAAGAATTTGTGGCATGAATTGTTAAGTGTTGGAACAAATTTCCAGAGGCCCGTGGATACTTCTTCCATCTTAAATTCTTAGTTTTCACCCCTTATGACAGAATGGGAAGAAACTGCATCAGATAGAAATCAAACTTCAGAATAACCCCTTTGACTATTAAAACTGTAAGACCAACCTTTTTGTAACTGCGAAGTGCTGAGCCAGACAGTTGGAGAGGTATAGATGGTGAAGAAGGTGAAACAAGAAAGAAATTCTTATAGCATATTTTCTTAGGTACTTTCAAAAATCAGTTCCAGCTCTTTGGACTTAAATAAAAACAACAGCAAACAAACAAACAAACAAAGCAACCAAAAAAACAAAACCACAATCAGTAAAGAACATCAGAAAAGAGTGAACAGGCGAAAGACTAGTCATGTTGTTGCTGCACGTCCCATGTGAATGGTGTGACCAAATCATGGTGTAACCCACAAGTACAATAGTACAATTTGCTTGATCCCCTTTGTTAACCCTGAGGAAGGAAAAAAATAAAATAAAATAAAATCGTTAACTGCATCATGAGTGTTATGAGAGATATTTTGGACCAACAAAGACCAATCGGATCATGAGCTTTTCAGAGGAGATGTTTTCTGTCTCCACGTGTGTTTATGTTTACAGGATGTCAAATTATACATTTATACATGGCATCAGACAGACACATGGATTTTCCTCTGTAAGGTGCTAATAGTTGTTGACTGTACTATGCACAATATTTATGTCCCTAATGGGAAGTGTCCCTCCTCGTTGAATCTCAAACTTATTTACCTCTCTGTCGTATATCTCATGGACAGCAACCTTTGGCGGTGTGTGGGTCAGTCTTAAACAGACAAAGCTCAGATGTGCTTTCTTGCAATCTGGACCAATGGAAGGAAAAGAACATTAAGATAGGCCAGTAGCTTATTAGCTGCCTCCTATTTTTAGAGCCCTTGACATGGCTGTAATTATGGACATCGTTATATGGTTTATTCTGTTCTCTAGAATCAACAATTTCTATAAAATCTCTATCAAAGATCACATTTCTTAAAACAACTGGAAAAAGGGAACTCTTGTGATTCCAAATATCAACATGATGAACAATTAAGTTTTTCTGACACCGAGAGTGCCCATCAGCCAGTATTAGTAACATGATGGATCAGTACACTTCCAGTGTTGTAGCATATATTTAGTGCAAAAATTGAAATCAGTCCAGGAGAGCTGGAGAGAAGAAACAGTTTCAGCTATTGAGCCAAAAGAGTTAGTCATCATTTATGTCCCACCAAATTACTTGACCTTTGTTTTCTTGATTTTCCAATGAGGATCTGGATTATAGTTTACAAAAATAGGTAGTAAACATGCAGTGAAGTGGAGAGAAAAATACATTGGCCCTTCTTGACTGAGTAGCTCAAATTAAGTATTTTATATTAAACAGGAGAAAGCTAAAGTTAAAGCTGGGTTCTCGTAAGGTTCTAAGGAGCTGCCAAAATGCATGCAAAATTTTGAAAGTATGCTTGAATGCACATTTTTTTTCTGGATGAAGTTTACATGGCGTGAAAATGTTTCTAAACATTGGTACAGGCTCACCTCATTTTATTGTGCTTCACTTTATTGTGCTTCGAAGATACTGTATTTTTTGCAAATTGCAGGTTTGTGACAACCGGGCATTAAGCAAGTCTATCAGCATCATTTTTCCAATAGCCTTTGCTCACTTTGTGTCTTTGTGTCATGTTTTGGTAGTTCTTGAGATATTTCAAACTCTTTCATTACTTTGGTGATCTGTGATTTTTTTTTTTTTTAAGATTTTATTTATTTATTTATTTGAGAGAGCAAGAGTGAGAGAACATAAGCAGGTGGGGGTGGGGGGAGCAGGCAGAGGGAGAGGGAGAAGCAGGCTCCCTGCTGAGCAGGGAGCCTGATGTGGGGCTCAATCCCAGGACCCTGGGATCATGACTAGAGCCCAAGGCAGATGCCCACTGAGCCACCCAGGTGCCACTGGCGATCTGTGGTTAGTAACCTTTGATGTTATTTTTGAAATTCTTTTGGGGTGCCGCAAACCATAAATGTGTTTGCCACAGATACCCATATAAAACAGCAAATTTAGTGGATAAATGTATGTGTTATGACTGCTCCACCCACTGGTCATTCCCCTGTTTCTTTCCCTTTCCTTGAGCCTCTCTAATCCCAGAGACCCAACAATATTGAAATTAGTATAATTAGTTACCCTACAATGGGCTGCAAGTGTTGAAGTGAGAGGAAGAATCACTTGTCTATCACTTTAAACTAAAGCCAGCCGTGATTCTGCTTCAGTAGTGAGAAAAGTGGGTTGAAAGCTGAGCTAGGCCTCCTGCTCCAAACCGTTAGCCAAGTTGTGAGTGCAAAGAAATGTTGTTGAAGGAAATGAGAAGTGCTACTCCAGTGAACACACAAATGATAAGAAAGCAAAAAGGCCTTATTGCCGACTTGGAGAAAGTCTTGGTGGTGTAGATAGAAGATCAAACCAGTCACAACACTTCCCTTAATCCAAAGCCTAGTCTAGAGCAAGGCCCTCACTCTTCAATCTGTGGAAAGCTGAGAGAGGTGAGGAAGCTGCAGAAGAAACATTTGAGGCTAGCCGAGATTGGTTCATGAGGTGTAAGGGAAGAAGCCATCTCCATTACATAAATGTGCAAGGGGAAGCATCAAGTGCTGATACAGAAGCCACAGCAAGTTATCCAGAAGATCTAGCTGAGATAATTCATGAAGGTGGCTACATTAGACAATAGATTTTTTTTTAAAAAATTATTTATTTACTTGACAGGGAGAGACGCAGCAAGAGAGCAAACATAAGCAGGGGGGAGTGGGAGAGGGAGAAGCAGGCTTCCTGCCAAGCATGGAGCCCGATGTGGGGCTCAATCCCAGGACCGTGGGATCATGACCTGACCTGAAGGCAGACACCCAATGACTGCGCCACCCATGTGCCATTAGAAAATAGATTTTTAGTGTAGGTGACATAGTTTTCTTTTGGAAGAAGATGCCATCTAGGACTTTTGTAGCTGGAGAGGAGAAGTCAATGACTAGCTTCAAAGTTTGAAAGGACAGGCTGACTCTCTTAGGGGCTAATGGGTGACTATAAGTTAAAACCAGTGCTCATTGACCATTGTGAAAATCCTAGTGCCTTTAAGAATGATGCTAAGCCTACTCTACCTATAAATGGAACAACACAGCCTGCATGATAGCACATCTGTTTACAACAGGATTTGCTGACTATTTTAAGCCCACTGTTGAGAACTACTGCCCAGAAAAAGATTTCTTTCTAAAAAATACTGCTCATTGACAATTCGTTGGTCACCAAAGAGCTCTGATGGAGATGTACAGAGAGATAATGTTGTTTAAATGCCATGGGATGCCTGGGTGATACAGTCGGGTTGGGCAACTGACTCCTGGTTTCAGCTCAAGTCATGATTTCGGGGTCGTGGGTTTGAGCCCTGCATTGGACTCGATGCTCAGCATGGAGTTTGCTTCAAGTTTCTCTCTTCCCCTCCCATTGCCCCTCTCCCTGCTCTCTCTTTCTCCCTCTAAAATAAATAAATAAATCTTAAAAAAAAATAAATAAATGCCTGCTAATGTGATGTCTATATGCAGCCTATGGATCAAGGAGTAATTTTGATGTTCAAGTCTTATCATTTAAGAAAAATGTTTTGTAAGACAATAGGTGCCATAGATAGTGATTCCTCTGAAGGATCTGGGCAAAGTAAATGGAAAACCTTCTGGAAAGGGTTCACCATTTCAGTGTCATTAAGAACATTTGTGATTCATGGGAAGAGATGAAAATCTCAGTATTAACAAGAGTTTGGAAAAAATTGATTCCAACCCTCATGGGTGACTTTGAGGGTTCAAGACTTCAGTGGAGGAAGTACATACAGATGTGGTGGCAATAGCAAGAGAACTAGAATTAAAAGTGAACCCTGAAGATGGGATGAGTGGCTGCAATTCTCATGATAAAACTTGAGTGGTTGAGGGGTTGCTTCTTATAAATGAACAAAGAAAGTGGTTTCTCGAGATGGAATCTACTGATGAAGATGCTGTGAAGATTGTTGAAATGATAACAAGGGGTTTAGAATAGTACATAAATTCAGTTGATAGAACAGCAGCATAGTTTGAGACCAATGACTCCAATTTTGAAGAGTTATACTGTGTGGGTGAAATGCTATCAAACAGCACCATTGTTTGATAGCATTGTTCGTGAAAGGAAGAGTCAACTGTTGCAGCCAACTTCAATGTTGCCTTATTTTAAGAAATTGCCATGGACACCCCAGCCTTCAGCAACTGCCACCCTGATCAGTATGTAGCCATCCACATCAAGGCAAGACCCTCCACCAGAAAAAAGATTATGACTTGCTAAAAGCTCAGTTGATGGGTCGTAATTTTTAGCAATCAAGTATTTTTTTCTTAAGGTATGTACGTTGTTTTTTAGACATAACACTATTACAAACTTAATGTACTACAGTATGCTCTCAGCATAATTTTTATATGCACTGGGAAACCAGAAACTCCATTTGACTCACTTTATTGTGATATTCACTTTATTGCAGTGGTCTGGGACCAAACCTGCAATGTCTCCAGGGTATGCCTGTATACATTTTAAAGGATTCCTGGATATACAGCAACTCATACATATAATTCTGCTATTAATATGTTTATAAATGGGAGAAAAATCTACATACTCATGGAGTTTACACTGAGAGCTCTTTGAATCCCTACTGCTTCTCTTGCTCGCTAAGGCAGAAGCCTCAGGGATAAGGGCAGGTGTTTCAGGAATACCACATTTACCTAATTGCAGATGTTTTGCTGTGAACCCATTTGGGAGAGAAATTTTAGTAGGTAGCCTTTGCTTTTCAGCCATTTTCTCTGGAACGCTACTACTCCACTCAGACAAGGAAAACTCAGACGGACGTCTTCCACAGGAAGTAGATCCTACTGGATGGATTTTAGGCAGGGAAGTGCTCTGTATCTCTAGGTTGGCACAGCGTGGTGAAAACTGTTGAACTGTAGCATTTCCGTCATGGTGCCAGCTCGGTGGCTAGATGCCAGGATTGCTATTTGGCACCAAGCATCCAGACAAGCAGCTGGTTATTGCAGCGAATCTGAGCAGTGTGCCTTCGGCCACGACTCTGGTGCCAGATCCTCCAACCCAGTTAGCAGCTGAACCCTTGAGGCTCTTTCTGGCTCTGGTCCCTTCTCGTCTCGTGATGGGCTTTGCCCTGGCAAGGGTGGTCTCCAGCAGGTTGTCCTGCCTGGGTCCTGAGCTCTGGCGTCTGGCTGCAGTGGGATGCTTCTAGACCACCTAAAGCTGAAAGAACACTTGGCAGCGGAGACTGTCTCTGTGGGGGCACTGGCCAGAGCATGCTTTCACTGGAGGCTGGCTGGAAGAGAGCAGAATCAATAGGAACTGCTGGCATTCCACTCAAGCCAGGGACAGAGAAGTGACAGCCTCCTGGCGTCTGCCTTTGGCTCTGCTGGCGTCTATTTTGTGCTGTCCTTTATGGAAATTGGTAAGACTGAGGGGCCTGGTGAGCAAACTTGTCAAGAGGAAATGGGGTGGGGGGAAGGTGAGAGGGAAGAGAAACTGGCCCAGGAGATACAGCCATAATCAACGAGTATAATGACATTAGCAATGGGTGAGCTGGATCTTACTAAATATTCTCTGTGTTTCCAAAGTGGAAAAAAAAAAATCCCTTCCTTGGGCTTTTTAACTGACTTCTTCTGCCAGAACTTCTGGACCTTGAGAATAGTTTGATGTTAGGCTATTGGACAGGAGAGAGCACAGCTTTTCAAGAGGCCCCATCTCCCCGTAGGTGTTCCCCTCCTGGGGTCTGGCACCATCTGCAGGTTTGCTGCAGCTGCTGATGAATTTAAACTGAGTTAGCAGGAGTTGGGCACAGCATATTTGGAAAGCACTCATCCTTCTTCTTTTGTTGCAGTGGGAGTGGGGAGAAGGGACTCTGGCAAGATCATTTTCCCACTGTTCTCTAACAGACACCAGAATGCAGTTTTCAGCACCGTGCCCTCCATGTTGATTCCCTGGAACGTAGAGAGCTGTTCAGAATGGCTCAAAATGAAGTCTGACAATTTGAACATAGCCATCGGGTAATTCTCAGCATCTTTCAAAGGATGCCTGTAATTTCTCCCGGGGAAAGTTGAAGTATACTACAATGGTGGATCTATTAAAAACATTGGCACAGAGGAACAAGGACTCCATTGTGTTTAATTGCTGGGATTCCCGCCTCACCACAGAGGACAAGTACCAACAGGATACTTTCTATGAAACTTGTCTTTTATTCCTAATATTTGATCATTTTTGGAACAAGGCATATGGGGGATATGTCTATCACTTAATGTAGGTGAAGTAAATAGAATAGGACATAGTTCCAATGTTATACTGCAATTGTAAAATTTTTTTTCTCTTTCTTTTTTTTTAAAAAAGATTTTATTTATTTTTGTTAGAGAGAGAGAGAGAGAACACACAAGCAGGGGAGCAGCAGTTAGAGGGAGAAGCAGGTTCCCCACTGAGCAGGGAGCCTGATGTGGGACTCGATCCCAGGACCTCGGGATCATGACCTGAGCTAAAGGCAGATACTTAACTGACTGAGCCACCCAGGCAACCCCTGTTTTTGTTTTTGATCAGGTCCACTGACATTCTTTTACTTATTTGGTCTTTTATCCAAGAAACATTTATTGTTGAAATTCACCACACACCACAGTCCTCAGGACTTTGTGGTTCACAGACAAAGCAAGCTCATGTATATCACATAAAGGAGAGATCTGTTACTAGTTTAAGGAATAAATATTTCACTCAAAAATAATTTCATAATAGTAGATAGGATTGCATTACTTATTTAGAGACCCATTTCAGTTGTCAAAATAGCACATTAGCATTTGGAGTTTTTGTTCACAAAGTCATAGTTGGATAATTTGTCTTTGAGCCTTCATTCACTCCATCACCTTCCTAATCTATCTGCTCAACTCCCACTCATCCCTGAGAAACTGACTCAAATACATTGCATCATGCATTTCATATTCTTTCTCCAATTATCACAAAATCTTTTGCCACAACATGCATCTATATTCCCACTTCACCTTTTTTCTTTGGTGATTATCACGTTTACCACCCTGTGTTCTAGTTCATGTGTCCTATTCTTCCCTCCTGGTAGATTCTGAAGGGAGTATTCTGAAGGAAGAGCTATTTATTTTCTATATTTGTATGCATTTAAAAAAATTTCAGTAACATTAAATTATACAGTGAAATGAAATTATCACCATTTACAGCTAGAATTTTTTTTTTTTTTTAGTTTCCAGATATGGAAGTTCTGTTGATTCTGGTTATTTGTAGTAGTTATTTCCATAAAGTCTGAATTAGTAAATATTGAGCCATTGCTCCTAACAGAGTAAGGTTTCTGTGAAACTTTGATCACAACATTTTCATCGACCTATCGATACATAGCCTTGGTTTATGTGTGTTCCTGTTTAAAGACACCTGTTTAATATATAATGTTATTCATTAACATTGAACTCATGGCCAGCAGCCCTCTAAGTCATGCCTGAACAAAGGTTATCCAACACATATTCTCTCTATGAGACACTGCCAAGAATCTGGAAATAGCACAATTAAACCACCAGATCAGTAAGTTGATTGTGCATATAAGAACAGTTCACAAACTGGGAGCTTTCAAATTCAAAACTGACATGGAGCTCAGAAGCATGACATTATAGAATGGCTTATAAAGTAAAAACGAGGAAGTTGTTTAACCTTTACGATGATTGGTTCTTACAGTGGGGGTTTCCAGATGTCAGGGGATTGGTTGAAAGTGATTATCTTACACCATTTTTAGGGAGATGACTTAAGTTTCTTTTATGATTGTCGGAGACATTTACAAGAAATAGCCTATGTTACATTCATTTTCGTGAAATAAGCTGGTTTTAGTTTTGCTTACATGGCTCAAATGGTTTTGTCTGCTTGGGGGATTTTCAAGTCTGGTTTCCAATTTTATTTTAACAGCGCTTTGTAGCCTTCTTACACTTAGGAATACTAGAGAGCACTAGAGTGCTATGTTTGGGGGGTCATTGTAAACCACCACAACAACAACAACAAAGTGAAAAATGTGATACTAAAGGGACTGCCAAAAGGACACTTGTTTCCAGTATGAGAACTGAAACAAGAAGACAGAGCTTTGCGTTGTTCACCTTCAGCTGAGGACATGCATATCAGGCAACTCAAAATTTTCACCTCACAGCACAGAATCTGTGAATAACGGGAATTGGCTATATACATTTAATACCATAGTCGCCATTTTGTTTAGCCCAAATTGGGAGTGTGGTGGGGTATAGAATTAGAAAAATTAGTTTCTGTATTAGAGAAGTAGTGAGTAGGAAGTTTGTATCTGAAGTAGATCTCATTTTAAAATTATGTGACATCCAAAGCACTTCTTATTTATCTTGAGTGTTTAATTCAGAAAAGAAAAATGAGACCATTTAAAAAAAATGTGTTTTCCAGAAGATACTCCACACCCCCTATAATTTACTCTAATATAGAAGTTAGTGCAATATTAACTAAAAAAAAAGTATTGAATGCATAAAGGCACATCCTGAGTACAAATATCTGCACAATGGATTTTCAGTAGCAGCAATGAGCTTGACTCAGAATAAAATATAGATATTCATGTATTATTGATGCTAATTCACTCTGGGGAACTTCCCTGTGCAATTTATCCAATCCACTATGTACCACTGGATATAGTATATGCATCTTTTTATTCATCCTATGTGGGATTATGAACAGTACCAGAAGGATGCATTCATTAAGATTCATAGGAAAGTAATGACCATTTTCACAGTAATAGATTTTTTTCTAATAGAAAAAAATGGGTATTTTACTTCCAAGACATTATTCAAGTATGTGTGCGTGCGTAAGTATTTGAGAAAACTCAGAAAAAACTGTAAACTCTTGCATCTCTAAATGGATATTTTCAATTAAAGAACCAAGTGTTTGTGTGTGGAAAGTGATCTGAGAAATACATGGCAAGATATACGTCCTGTGTAACCCTAAAAATACGGGGGTGAAGGGAGGCATAGCATAGGAATTACACAAGTATATATTGGTGAAATGGATGAAAGGGGCCAGCCAAAAGTCACGAACTTCCAGCTATAATATAAGTAAATCACAGAGATGTAATATGCAGCATGTTGACTGTAGTTACTAATACTGTGTTGAATATCTAAACCTTGCTAAGAGAGTAGATCTTAAAAGTTTTTGCAAGAAAAAAGAACACAGCTATATAAACAAACAACTTTCATACAAGAGTGATAGACAAAAAATAGGGTGATAAACATGTAGTCAGAATGAGTCGACCTAGAAAGAGTCTTTAGAGATCATAGTCTCATAATACATAATATCTTTGCATTATGATGAGGCAGAAAGAGAAGCATGGACAGCAGTACAAATGGGCCATCACAGGGCAAAAACAGAGCCACACTGCAGCCCAGGTTCACTACTGTCTGCAGCATATGGCATGGGTTGGCATAGAGGTAGATTTGATTCACTCAAATCAGTAATCTGGGAATAATGCTTCATTATTTGTCTTTCTCCATCTCCACATCCAATCAGTTGCCAAGTCCTGCCATGTCTGTCTCCTAGATTTCTCCTCCATTTGTCCGTCTTCTGCCCTTCATTCTCCTAACGCCTTCACCAGGATCCTGCTGTCTCTTACTAAACAGGTCTCTTGATTGTTCCCTGTACCTTTAACAAAGGCTCTTCAATCTGTACTCTGCATTGCAACTAGAATCAGCTTCACCTTATGTGATCCAGACAATGTCACCTCTAAGCCCAGAGCCCACAGGCTGAGTAGTCCCATAGTCCTTGCTTGTCATAAAGGCCACTCAGGATCCACTAGGTTTTCCATTTCCTTCTCCAAGCTTACCTCTTAGCATTTCTCACCTTGCACTGTCTATTTCAACATCAGTAAACTTACCTCATGTCACTACAATTGCCATGTCATCTTTTGCCTCCAGGCTTTTATACATCTGCCTGTAATACGCTCCCTTCCCCATCACTGTCCTAGTAGGTAACCTTTATACACCTGTTCAGGCACCAGTCTACACGCTAGTTTGTCTAGGAAGCCCTTCCTGGTTCCTCTCACATTAGACCAGATAGCTTTCTGAATTTTTCTAATAGGATCCTATGGTTAGTTCTTATGTAATTAATCCACAATGTATTATAATTACATCTTTTTTTATTAAATATTTTTTTTATTTATTTGAGAGAGAGCAGATCAAGCACGAGAGAGAACATAAGCAAGGAGAAGGGCAGAAGTAGAAGGAGAAGCAGGCTCCCCACTGAGCAGGGAGCCCGATATGGGACTCGATCCCAGGACCCTGACATCATGACTTGAGCTGAAGGTAAACACTTAATCAACTGAGCCACCCAGGGGCCCCACAATTACATCTTTAAATTGTTGTCCTCCCCTTCAACTAGTCTGTAAGCTCCTTGCAAACGAGGACTCTATTGTATTTACCACTCTATATTTTCCAGTATAAATTGAATGGGTACAAGAACAACACACAAAGTAGTGAAGATTTTTGAAGGAAAGATAGTGCTGAAATCAATACATAGCTGGAGATAACTCTTTATTGAATATCTATACACATATAGTTCATAGTTACTCATGGTTAAGCCTTTATAGAAAAAATTATATAGAAATAATAAGAGACCTACTAAAAATCTTGGCAGAATAAAGAGAAAAAGAGCTGTCGTTTAAGTTATTTTTCTTTCTTTTTTGTTTAAAGATTTATTTATTCGAGAGAGAGCGAGAGAAAGAGAGAGTGAGCAGGGGAGGGACAGAGGTAGAGAATCTTTTAAGCAGGCTCTCCGCTGAGCTGGGAACCTCAAGTGGGCAGATCCCATCATCCTGAGATCATGACCTCAGCCGAAATCGAGAGTTGGATGCTCAACTGACTGAGCCACCCAGATGCCCCTTAAGTTGTTTTTCAAAACACATGCTTTGAGTATTGCAAATTATCTTTCTTTTTTGAGTACTTGGATGGAAAGGGGTTCCATAGGATGAATACGGGCGCATACTCTCAAAGAAGCATAGCACATTATGTAATTTCTTACAAAGATTTAGGACTATGTCTTCTTTTATTCAATTTCCCTACAGGTTCTCTCTGCAATTAATTAACTTCCCTATGACATCATGAAGGGAGAGAGCCTGCATGGGGAAGAAAGTGATGTGACAGCGATCAGGAGGCCTTGTTCTGAGCCTGTTATGTTGGCTAAAAGTGGTTGTTAGTCTGCCGAAGAGGCTGCTGGGATGTGTAGGTAGAGCTCGAAAGTCATATGTTCCCTCAGGTCAATGAGTTATTCAGAACCTGTTATGTGCAGGACATTTCCCAAAGTCCATTGATAAACACATGTCATCTTTTCTTCATTATCTTTAGGAAGTAAATTGACAAGGTTGGCTTGCTTGGCTTAAACTTCACCACCATCCCTCCCCACATGCTTGGACCAGTTTAATAGCATATCGTATCACGCAATACTATTAGCGAGGAAAGTACTTCTCATCAGGAGTGGCATCAGGCAGAGCTTGTCTAGAATTTGAAGACTTGATTTGTATTCTCTTTTTGTCCTACGATCAGCGAACAATTACATGAGCATATAACACTCATCTAAAAAAAGTAAAGCATAGCATTATTTTTTATCTACCTGTTTAGGATGCCATAAAGGCAAATTATATTCTTCTTATAACCTGCCCACTGCTTCCTGGGCACAGGTGCTTATCATCATGAGAGAGGTTCATTCATTCAGTCTTTAACTAATTCAGCACATTTCTGCTAATTGCCAGCTATGTTTAAGCTGCTGTGATAGGTGCTGGGAATAAAAAGTGATTAGAGCAAAGATCCAGGCCATGAGGACTATAGAGGTGAGTGGGGAGACAAAGGGAAGGAAATAATCACAGCAGTGTGCTAACTGCTAAGTGCACCATTTCTAACTTCAGACATTTCTGCCTTAGCTGCATTTCTGTCATGCAGGCCCTTTGAGTAAGTGCAATAGAAAATTTAGATCAGAAATGTGCTAATGCGAAGCAAGAATCCAGAATTGAAAGAACCACGGAATCACAGGGTTCGAGTGGGCACTAAAACGCATTAAATGAAAAGGATTTTCTGATGCTTGAGTTCCGTCTAAAACCCAAGTGCTAAGTGGTCCGCAAGCTTAGCTTGTTTCTAATGAGATGAACTGGCTGCCTCTTGATAGAAGTCATGTCACTGTTGATCAGCTCTCATTGTTTATGAGGTATTTGCTTGTAACAAGTCAAAATACATTTTGCTATACAGAGCAAAACTAATTCTTCTTTAGGATAACAGTCTCGCGAATGTAACAGGGTAATTGTCAGTGCCCTTGGGTCTTTTCTCCAGGCTAAATAAAATCAATACACAGTTGGTAGAAGATGGTTTACTGTCCCAAAGTCTTTTCTGAATATACACAATAGAATAGGATTTTTCAGTGTGCCACTTACAATCAGGGGGTGCTGAGATCAGTCTGGTAGGAAAGAATTAAATACAACTAGAATAAAATACAACATGTCAGGGTATTTTACACATAGTAACCATAAGTATCATTTCATGAAAGTTTTATTTGCAGGTGTGTATACATGTCTGTGTATCTGTATATTTCTGTTTATGTAAATACTGAATCCTAGATTAAAATTATTTCTTAATGTGAATCACAATAAATAAAATAAAACACCACCGATATATCCCCACAGGAGACTTTGCATACCTTAAATAAATGTTTTTTGAACGTGTGCTTAATAATCACCTGGAGGGTTTGTTAAAAGATCGTTATGTCCCATTTCCTTCCCTCCTCTTGTCCGGATTCTGATTCAGAGCATCTGGTGTGGGATAAACTATGTCACATTTTAATATGAATTGCATTTTTAATAAGCCCCTGAGTTCTGCCATTGCTGATCTGTGGAGCCCACTCCGAGGGTTAACCCTAAGTGACATGTGACTAACTTACATAAAAGCAGAGTGAGGACCTGGGTGTCCATCTATATAGTAAATGTTTGATGATGCTTAATTTAGTTAGTAATGCTTAATTTTATATTTTTTAAGTCAAATTACATACAAATAGAAAGTTTTAGTAATTTCTACACACACCCCACACTGGAGACAGTGGGTGAATTGGAACTAGCACTTGAAGGGGAGGTTAGGGTTAGAGATGTAAACTCTAGAAGGACTTCCAGAAGCACTATGTGATTCCCAGGAGTTAACTCATTTATATTGGTTGATCTCTGAGAGTGCCTGACCCACCTTGGTTTCTGAACACATGGTCCCTGAATGGTCCTGTCAACCAGTGAAAGACAAATCTGCAAGCTACAAAATAAAATGTGTGCATTTATTTGGGATTCTAGGGATTGCACTCTGGGAGACACAGATTTCACTATAATCAAAAGTGTGTTCCAGGGAGACAAAGGAGGTTAGAATTTTTATAGCAGAAGGAGGGAATTTGTATAAATCGCTTGAGAAAAGGTGCTGGTATAGCTACAGTTTCATTAATCCGTATGTGATTGGTTGCTAGGGTAATATTAAGCAGAAAGTCCACTTATGTCCATATAGCAGATGCCTTGGCTTTTAGCCGAGTTCAGCAAATATTCCAAGAATTTGAGAAAGAAGATATGCATAAGCCCCACCTTCTCAATGTCCTCCTGGCTTCATTTTAAATAACTCTCTTAACAGTGGTTATTCCATTTTCTTCTCTGTGTTGTCAGTTCTTAATTCACCTGGGAGAGAACTTATCCTCAGTGGTCTCAGTTTTCTTTTATGATCTTACCATCAATTCTATCTAACTTCTCCATTCCGAAGTTGATTTTCCCTAACAGAGAACCCCAATGCAAAATAGCCCAGAAATTGTGTAAAATATTGATCATTTCCAATGGATGCCTGAAGTTTCAAGCAGATTTCCTGCCTTGATTTTCTCATTGTGTTGCTTCTGTTTCTCTGTAACATTTGGTTCTTCCTTTCATGGGCTGCTTGTTTTATCTAAGAATTATTGGAAGGCCTCTTTTGAGAATACTTCCTTGTATAGTATGCTTGTGGTTTTCTGGGACTCTCCTACCCTCTAAAGCTGTCTCCAGAGAGGTATGCATCACAACACACCCATTCCTTTCTCTTTACTTGTTTTCTCATCTTCCTTCCTGAAATCCAAAGCCTCACTTGGCTTTACCTTTCCAGATCTTCAGCAGCCTTCCCATGCTATAGTCCCTCTCTCCAGGACACTTCTGTTATGCAGACAGTAACAATAACACAATGCTCACAATTCCAAAAGTGTTAGCAAGCTATGACAATTGCGAAAAGAAGCTTTGATACACAAGGATTTGGAAGGCATACATCTCTGTTATATTGCAACATTGTACAGGAGGAGCTTTTGAGATATGTACATAGAGGGAGGAAGTGTACTCTACTTCGTGAAATATTTGTGGTTCCTTAGTATTTGGGGCTGCAACAACAGGAAACTTAAATATAAAACCAGAGTCTACACTTTGGAGTTCAAATCTATCATGTATTAGCCTTGTGAAGTTAGGGCAAATTAATTTTGTGAGTCTCCCTTTCTCTTGAAAATGGAATAATAATGCATGATGAGACTGGGTGACTAAAGGGCATGATAAAATATAAAGAATTACACTAAAAGAAGAATCTGTCCTAATTACCACTGTTAATCTGATTTCTGAAGTACAGCTTCATTTGCTCTGTTAAATCCTATTTCTCTACAGATCCTTTCTCAACGGTGTTTTTTTTTTTTTTTTAAAGATTTTGTTTATTTATTTCACAGAGGGAGAGAGATCACAAGGAGGCAGAGAGGCAGGCAGAGAGAGAGAGGGGGAAGCAGGCTCCCCGCTGAGCAGGGAGCCCGATGCGGGCCTCGATCCCAGGACCCTGAGATCATGACCTGAGCCGAAAGCAGAGGCATTAACCCACTGAGCCACCCAGGCGCCCTCAACGGTGTTTTAAAAGCAACTTTAGATTGTGTGCCTCCTTTTGGGAGAGGCTGTCTTCAAACTATGCTATTTATTCCTTTAATCTTGTTGTTAATTCCAAATAAAACTCTGGCTACTTTTGTGCTCTTACACTATCATATATCACTTCCTAATTGGATGGCATATCCTATTCTCATTTATTTCTGTTGCCCATTCATTCAGCTTTCTAGAGCCAAGTGTTGGCACTTGCCTGGCTTCAGCCATCGATCTGCTGTATCTCACTTTTCTTGATTGCTTCTTAAATGTCATTGCTGGGAGAATGCTGCTTGTTCTGCTTTTCCCAATGTGACCCAGCCCTTAGACGAGATACAACACCTACTTCACCCCTGCTTCTTCTGTTTTAGCAGTCTCAATAAAGCTGTTTTTGATGCTGTGTCAAAATGTTTAATCGTAGATTGCTACCATGGCTAGGTTGTTGAAAATGATAAATCCATAAGCTAGAAGGATGGATTTTACTGATAAGAGCTCTTTGCTTCTTGCCTTTGCTTAGAAACAAAATACTTGAGAAAATCAAGACTCATGAAACTTCTTTTTTTTCAGATAGCTACGGCCTTTTAGCTATCAATTCAACAAATTTTTAGTAAGTGCTTACTATGTGACTGTGCTATGTTGGGTGTTGGGATATCAAAGGACACCAGTCTAGAGATGATGGTGTCCTTATGAATCATTAAGTCTACTGAAGAGAGGGGGATATGAAACTACTAGAAGCTATGGGAGAAAAGCACAGAGTATTCTGAGAGTTCACGTTAAAGGATTTGATTTAAGCTGGAGAGGGGGGTAACCTCAGAGAAGGACCTCCATGACAGAGTGATATTTAGGTCATATGTGTCTACAGAGTGTCTATGTGGTACCAAGTGCACATGTGTTACTATTTAACCTACTTGTAGGTAAATGTTTGGGCATTATCTGTGCTCAGATAAAGAGCCATCCAGCACATGTGCCTATATCAATATAACTTGAGACTAGCAAAGAAAACTAACTGGTGAATATGCCACTTCTTCACAGTCCTGCCCTGCTGGGAAAGCCTTTCAAACATTTAGCTTAAATGTCCATGAATCTAGCTTTTGAGATGTTTGGGGTTAAGAGGCTGAAATTCAGAGCCACAGGTGTCATTCTCGAACCATTGTTCATTGACAGGTTTTGCTTCTTGTCAGGCCTAGAATCTCACCATTGCACCCTTTCCAACACTGCCAGTCCTGTTAACATGACTCTCTTGGGGACTTTGGTTATCAAAAGATTACATACCCACTTGTCAAAATAGCAAAATTCCAAGATTATATGTTCATGGCTAGTTAAACAACAGTGTGGAAGTAGAAATGTTCTTCATTCATGGAGGGGCCCCGAGGGCCATACTCTAGGTCACAAGAGCAGGAACAATTATTGGTAGTCCAGGGTAATGAGGATGGAATGGACACTCTCACTACTTAAAAATCCTCTGGGGTTGGCACTGAGAACTCTAGATAGTTCATCCTCTTTTATTCCCTAACCTATCCCCCAAAATGGTCTTTTATTTACACTCTACATTATACCATGTTGTGGAACTTAAGAAAAACAAAGTAAATAGAGTGTTTCCTGTTGCCTTATATATTCTTAGGTGACAGGATGCTACCCCACTTTACATTGCACATGTCCATGTACAGCTCAGAATTGAAAGCCAGTCTGATCTCCTCATTGACCAGTGAAACATTTCCCACATAATGCGTAATTGAGGTCTTTGAAACCCTAAAAATCTGTAGTGATCTTATCGCTTCTTGGACACTAACAACCCTTAAATAACTTTTGTGAAAATGGGCCACAATTGAGGAGGAAATCAGCCTAACCACTACCCAGGGCTCTAAGAGTTTCTAAAATATAAAGAAACATGAAAAGATGAAGAAAACTGAGTAAGTCTGTGGTTATAGCCGAGAGGATGGGAGGTAGGAGGTGAAGCTCGGAAGGGGTGAGAAACAATGGATGGTCTCTAAACACCCTTCTAAGGTGGATGAATGGCCAACTGCAGGGTGTTTGTATGGGTTCAAGACTGTCAGAAGAAGCATTTGTTCAAGATGGTAGAGTTCAGGCTGAAGGTCACTCTCCTCAGCATCCCAGCACCACCAGCCTTTCCATTAAAATATCAAAATTGAGGTTGGAGAAGACCAGATTATCAGCCTGACTAGGCTTTCCAACAAATTGTTGAAGCCATGGTTACCCCTCAGCAGAATTAGAAGCAATTTAAAGCCAGGACCCTGTCATGAAACTTTCTTGTGTGTGCGTATCTTCTATGGTACCATTAGTGGGTACCAGTTCTTTATGACTGCCAGATCCACAGGCTCTTGATGAATATCACAGGTGGAATGTTGTTCATCAGGTACAAAAATGAATATGTGCATCTCTGATTCAGATTTAATGCTACTTCCTCTGGAAAGCCTATGGCACTCATCTCTCTTACTTCATCCCCGGCCCATCCCTAACTCCCAGAATAGATGTACCCCTGCCTGCCTTGCTGCCTTATGATACATCATTTTGTGTACTTCAGCCATAGCCACACAGTACCACCAACACCATACTGGACTGAGTTATTTTCGTGTCTGTGATCCTGCTTTAGTTAGTAAGCACTTTGGGGATAGAATTCAGATCTGATTCGTCTCTGTGTTCCCAGGCCAATGATAGAAGAAGCCAGATATATAGTTCTAAAACACATAGATGAATACTAAATAAGCATGACGATGATAAACACTTTCATTTACCTATCTAATACAATTTCATTTTTCAATAAGACCAAGGAAGATAACACAAAGGGTTTTAAAGATAGGGAGTGAAAAATGTAAGTCTAGCTATTTCTTTTTCCTACTTTCTAAAAAGCCACAGAAGAGGTCACGTAAATAAAAGACATAAATGTCAGCAGTTGGATTTGTTGGTGTTAACCACGCTGGCTTCTTGGTGTAAAGCTTGGATATTAGTAGTTAGGCAATACATTTTAATGACTGTTTCTAACATATAAGTGTATTCTTAGAGATGGGGCCACTATAGCACTTAAATAACTAATAATAAATAATTAACATGCTCCACCAGAGAAATGGCATCTATTATCTCTGGCCTATTGGGTGATCTCCATTTATATTTTTAAACGGCTTTATGATTTGGAATCAAAATAGAGGGAAATGTGCATTTCCTCTGAAACTTTTTTTTCCTTGCATATTTAGTGAGGCCCTTCAGCGTGGAGGCCTTTCAGAAACATATATTTTGTATTTATAGGCTCAGGTATCTATATGGCAAAAAATCCCTTTAACTGAAATCTTTTAAGTAAGGCCCTAAAAAAATGCATTTTCAAAGACAAAAGTCATTGCTATTTAGAGTATTTATGTCTCCAAAGCAACTAGTTCACATTACTGGCTCCTTAAAGTTAAGTTTCCCCAAGAATTCTTTCAGCCATACAGATTTTGAAATCATTTGAAGAGTAGTTTACATATATGCTTTGTTATTTTATTTCTTAAATTCTGTCCCAATTTGGGCATGGGCATATTATGGTGGAATTGCCTAGGAGAAAAAGATTTGGTCATTTTGGTTTGCCCTGGGCCATCTAAACAGCTATGTAAGCAGCAGGTCCTGGAAACACTGGGCTCACGACTTTTGGATATAATTCAAGAATCAGCATGACTTCGCCACAGGACCTCACTCACTGCCTCTAACTGTTCCTTTGTGGTCATTCTGGAAGTCAGAATTCAATATGAATGCCTCTTGAGAAATACTTTTAATGAACTATAAAAATCAGTAGTCTGAAGAGAAGGCCATTTCTGATACAGTGATTATACTCATTTCTGCACACTGATGCCAATTAAGGACTATAGATATGTCGCAAGAAGGAGACACAACACAATTATTGCAACCACAGCTGAATTATGGCAGATGACAGAACACATACCTGCAAGTTGGTGATTTCTCTTGAAAAGCAGAAGTCAGCCTCCTACACTTTACATTCTCCTTTCAAGTGCCCCTTCCATGAACTCACCAGAATACTTTAATTTTAGATAATTGTTTTGATTTCACTGACCTAGTCATTGTTTGATTATCTTTTTTTTTTTTTGGCCTCCTTTTGGAAGATTAAATATTTAAGACTTTTTTTTAGATCATGCATTTGCACAGCTTTTGAATTCTATTGAAATAAAATTGCTCTTAATGAAACATCTGAAAACATGAACAAACAGTGAATAAGCAGAGTTTTCTAGAATAATGATGCTATTGTTAAGTGATTGAATACTTGGGAGATTAATATCATGGTGTACTGGCATGTTGGTTAATTCTAGCCATAATTTAACAGTAAAACCTACTTAAGAAAGCAGGAGGCAGAACGGCTTGTCAGACACAAGGCACACACGTGGAGCTTAACACAATAACAAATTAAGCACTGTTTATATATAGACATGGTTGGTCTTATTTTTTTCTTAATCTGTGATTTAGGTAATACTTGCACTGTAATTTTAACTCTCTGTGCAGTTTGAATGTTTGCTTAATTGTTTTATTACCATTGTATTTACTGATACTACTACAGGTTGCCAGCGAAATTTGGCTCTGTGTCCCTAAATCTTTATTTACATAAGACTGGCATTGATTTAGACTTGATAACACATATCCCATTTCCACTAGATTACTCTGAAATTGTTTGACCAAAGGCTATGGGGACATTTTAGGCCAAGTGAAAACATATAATTAAATTTCTGAAGAGTTCTCACATTCTCTAAGCCAGGCTTTTCTTTCTCTTGCATATTTTACAGAATTCCCTAGATGAGACCAAAGTGCTTTTTACTCAAATTCTGGCATATTGTGCACCGTCTGCATGTATTAACTATAGACCATGAGAACATATTAGCTGAAAGCTATACAGATTCTTACAAAGGGAAAAGTAGATAGGAGCCTCCCATAAAGTTCCAGCCTATCTCTCAGTCAACTTTGGCAAATGCAGTCTTACTAACTTGAAAGTTATCTTGACTCTTAATACAAAGTTAATGTCTTCTAGCTCTTAGGTTTGGCAAAAATTCATGGAATTGCGTGCCTCCTGTATGTCTGTGTGTCATGAAACAGTGGGTTTATGACAGCGATGTACATATGAAATCCCTGGGGATTTGCTAAACTATAGATTCTACATCAGTAGTTCCGGGGTAGGTCCTCAAATTCTGCATTTGTAAGAAGCTCAAGGTGAGGACTATGCTGTTGCTCTGTAGACTGCACTTTGAATAGCAAGGTCATAAAACATGAGAATTAAACATGCAACATCTTTTGTAGGTGGAAGAATTGGGCTTCAAAAAACATGTACAGATAGGGTACTATTAACTTAAGGAACTGACAGTTTATTAGGATTTTTATCAGGGTAGAGAAATGAATAATGTTTAACTTCTTTGCCTTTTAAGCAAACTTGAACCTTTCAAGGAATGTTATTAGTCCTTTCAGCTGCTTTTTTTCTCTACATTAAAGTGGTGTCATATATGTATAATACAGAAATATGTACGACAGTGGAAGTGATTTCAGGGTCATGAAAGAGCCCATAAATTGGGTTGCTCTTGTTGATTTGGTGGGTTTACAATGAATTTATGCGTCGGCCAGCGGTCTACATGCCACATAGTTGATGTTCTTGAAATTTTCCATCCTTCGTCAAGGAAGGGTAAACCAGAAGATCTTCATGTGCTCCAACTTTTGTGGTGGCAGATCCCCCAGAAGGCTTGTGGCTTGGTAGAACTTAAGCTTGTTTAGATAACCATACACAATAACCCATATGTTACCTCCATAAAGCCTCAAGTTTTTATATAGACATTACACTTGGAAAAACATCATGTGGTGTAACCTAATCTGGAATAAGTTAAGGAGCTGATCCTGAGGACTCAGTACAACACAGTAACTTTGTAGGACTTGGGTTTTTGGGCTTTCCAGTATAGATAGTACTATGATATCTTATGTAGTATTTCAGAAATGACTCGACTTAAGAGAAACATTTATTTTAGCTCTTAATTTTGTCTCCACGGTAACAGCAGGAAACATGGTTTTATTTTGACTGTTAAATACTGATTATTTGAGTTATTTCACTAATTATTTATTTAACTAGTTTATTTTGTATGGAGTCAGTTTTCTGGGCTAGAAGAGTCTTCTCCAGACCTAATGTAAATTGCCTCAAATTGACCAAACTCTTGTGGAGACAGAATCTTCTAAAGAACAAGTATTTGGAAACATGGGTGTTTTCTAGATAATGTTATTTTCAGCTGCTATTCTTTCCTGTATGTATTTAAAGTTACACATACATATACACAGTTTCAACATTCTACTTCAAAGCATTGTGAATTATAGAGACATACTATTACCATCATTTAAATTTTCTAAAAAAATCAGACCGTATATTGGAACTAGCTCACAACACAATGAAGTTACAGTATATTGATTCTCAGAAACAGCAGAAAGGTATGCCTGGAAACTTTGCCTAATTTACATTTGCCCATCAAGTTTCATTAAAGCATTGTTTGCTAACCTGTAAAACTTGGAAATCTTACAAAGGATGATAATATTTTATCCTTAGCTGTTTAGGAAATGTTACAGAAGTCTGTAACCTTACACGTCAGTAAGGTTGTGAAGAGACTACTATTCGGCCAGTGATCTGCCACTTTGGGAAACAGCACGTGTTCTGCCTGCTTCTTCCACCCCCCCTCCTGAACACAGAGACTCACAAAACTCTTGCACCTTTGCACTAGTAAAGAGATATGAAACTAGTAATAGTAGCAATGTTTATAATGGAAAAAATAAAGAGATGTGGTTGGATCAGACTAAGTGAAAACAGGGCCACTGTAAAGAAATTATGAATTATTTATTCAAAGAAACACTATAACCCAGTGAAAACAAAAGAATCACAGTCCCTTGCATCAATATGGTTGACATAATTATTTAAAATATTAAGTGAGAAAAATAAAATAAACTTAAGTGAAAATAAGCAAGTTGCAGTAAAATACGTAAACTATGATTCACTTAAGTAAAGTTCTAACCTGAACAAACCTAAACTATATCTATCATATATGTATGATAAAACAATAGAGAAAAGCAAGGGATATTTTATTACAGAATATGGGGTAGTGTTTATCGACGGAGGAAAGCGTAGGAAATGGGGTTAGAGAGAGGCAAACAAGATATTTCACAATTAAAACTAATAATTAATTTCTTAGGCCCATGATGTGTGTTCATCTAAAGAAGTTTTACATCTTTTACATATGTCATAAATAATCTTTCACATTTTTAATATTCATTTACATACTTATTAATATATTTACCTAAATTCATATATAATTTAACAATCATTTGTACAATTTTATATAATATATAATAGTTAAAATAAACACATTTATTATTTTTAATTTGAATTCTAATAAATTCAGCATCCTGAATTATAATAAAGTATAATGCAAATAAAACAAAACAGGGCCTGGATAGAAACACTAAAATCTAAAAAAAAAAATCCATGTCTAACCACAGACTTTTACTTTTTGAGTGAGTACAATATGAAAAATGATAGTGATGCATATCTTATGCTTTTAAAATGTCTCTTTGTTTTTTAAAATGCAATTTGATAGTAAATTCTTTAAAATCCTATTATACTGCCATATAACAGGAAGCTGAAATGTCAAAGTGTCAAAGTTCCATAGTGTCAAAGGTTCCTCTGAGTCTTTCGAAGACATGTCACTTATGTGCAGTGAATGAGTTCTCTCAGTGTATCAACAACCTTAAATAGAAATACTACTTATTTTCCAAACAAGATTAAATCTTTTCTTAGTGACCCCACTGTTGAGGCTGTAAGGAGAGCCTCTCTACAAGCTCTCTACAAGCACACACACACAAAGACACACAAACACACAGATCGCAATGCTGTCTCATGTGATTTTTTGAGAAACATGTAATTGCTAAGAGGAAACAATGAATGTTAACTCCAAAGATACTTGTATCTCACAAAACAAACTGAGGGTTACTGGGGGGTGGGAGGGTAGGGATAGGGTGGATGGGTTATGGACATTGGGGAGGGTTTGTGCTTTGGCGAATCCTGTGAAAGATGTAAACCTGATGATTCACAGACCTGTACCCCTGGGGCAAAGAATAAAAAAAAAATTAAAAAAAAATAAAAAAACACAAAAAACAAAAAACAAAGATACTTGTAGCAATATTAATTCTAAAACAGCCAACAGACACATACATTGGTAAGAGTCAACTGCCCACACCTTTGTTCTTTGAAAGTTGCTTGTTACGCTAACATACGATGGATTCATGATCTATATACTTGAAACAAAAACAAGAGAGTAGATATGCAGCACATGAGTTCTTAACTTTACATTCCTGAGGATATCTTTTGGTACTTGGTAACTATTCATTAAGAAAAAAGCTAATGAGTTCATTAATTGCCGAGTTAGTGACAGTGAAGATTCCCTTTTAAGTATGTACATTATAAACCATTCAGTGAGGATCATTACTTTTTTTATACCTGCTTGTCTGTTTGTGGCTTACACAGAAATAAGAACAAACACGTAGAAAAGGAAATTAACCAACATAGTAAGTGTTTGTGTGGTGATATTATGAATAATTTCATCTTCCTATTTTTCCCCTACATTTTCCAAATTTAACTTTATGAGATATATTACCTCTACAATGGAGAAAATAATCAACTTATTAAAATGTCAATACTCAGGTGAGGAGTGGGCTAAAGACTATTAATAGAATTTCAGTTCTGTGGGCATGACATGTAGCTTTTCATTACATTTAGTGTTAAGAAAAGCGGAACCAATTATGCACTCATGCATATGAAAAATATATGCCATCTAAATCTATCAACTTTTACTTTAGCTTACCAGTGGTTAACTTTAAGACAAGTGAACAAGAGGCCACCTCTTGAGCAAGAATTAATCTTGTCTGTATAGATACATCTAGGTGAAGTCCTATTGTGTAATACACATCTGTGACCATAGCACATGTGGGAAACAGCTGAATTTTTCTTACATTTTCCCTTTAGCCCATGACCTTCTCAAGTGTCCTAGTTGTGTTCTTTTTCATGCAAAACATTTCCCCAGTGGAATGAAAAGAATGCACTCAGGGGCGCCTGGGTGGCTCAGTGGGTTAAAGCCGCTGCCTTCGGCTCAGGTCATGATCTCAGGGTCCTGGGATCGAGGCCCGCATCGGGCTCTCTGCTTGGCAGGGAGCCTGCTTCCTCCTCTCTCTCTCTCTGCCTGCCTCTCTGCCTACTTGTAATCTCTCTGTCAAATAAATAAATAAAATCTTAAAAAAAAAA
>LNAC01000575.1:436972-526036 GCA_002007465.1 Ailurus styani
AAAAAAAAAAAAAAAAAAGAATGCACTCAGGAGTGTGTGTGTGCGTGTGTGTGTGTGTGTGTGTGTGTATGTACCTGCAGTAATACTTGGTGGGGTTAAGGCAAATGAACCAGAAGTCACTCAGTTAAACAAATTTTGTAATCTATACACCTTTTTAATTATGTTTTTTGGAACTATTTATAAAATCAGCCAGAATTTTTTGACCATTAAGTAATTGAAAAATTGATCATTACCTCAGCAACTACTGTTTTTGAGTATCTACTATAAGCTTTTCATTAAGCCAGAATGCTTAACATACATTCTTTTAAGTCTTCCCACTTATGTGGTGTGATAGTTATATGTATTTTACATATAATTTTAAAAGTACTATAGATAATACAGAGAATCTATAAAGCAAGTAATCCTCACATAGGTAATTGTATTTCCCCATTGACTGATGTTATTATGAATTATTTGAATATCCACTGGACAGTGGGCATCCTGCTATTGATCCAAGGACTGGATCCTTTGGGGTGGGTGACACGGAGCAGCTTTATCCAGTATACCTTTCACAATTTAATGTAGAGATTGATGTGTTGACAAAAAATGACTGTGTTCTTTTCTATTTAGGTACTTCCACTGTTTTATTTATTTTATTTTATTATATATATATTTTTATTATTTGCCCCAGCGGTACAGGTCTGTGAATGATCAGGCTTACACCTTTTACAGCATTCACCATAGCACAAACCCTCCCCAATGTCCATAACCAATCCACCCTATCCCTGTTTTATAAGTGCTTAGAATTAAGGATAAGAGAATTACTTTAAAGTTGGTACTCATCTTTTGAGTATCAAAAGTACTTAATGTACACTTGATACTCATCTTTTCTGCTTTTTGTCTATGTGAGCTTTCAAAAAAATAAAAATTCCCTTCATGGGACTGCTGCTTTTTACATCATATGGTTTAGTCCATTTTCCCCCATTGTGAGTTCTAATTTTTTTTTAATGAAGCAGTGGCAGTCTTAATCACAGAAATGTATTTTTATATGTGATGAAGCTCAAAAAGATTCTACAGACAGCTCAAGACTATCATTCTTTTACAGACAAACTTCCCTGGGAAATGCCATTGAGTTCCTTGCGTTAGGTATTTCTTCATACCAATAGTAAAAAACTGTGTATCCATTAAAAAGCTTAGAGCAGCAGCTGTCCTATATGAAATATGTCTTTCAGTATTTTATGTCACTTTCTTCCTTGAGTCTCTTTGTAGATTTAAAATAATATAATGCCGTAAAACACTTTACTCTAAAGACTTTAAAACTATGTCTTAGTTTGGCTCCTGGGTGGTATTATAGCTCACTCTCTTTTTGAATGAGATGCAGTGAATGTGCCAAACATAAGATATAAAAAGAGATATATCAGCATCAGTAAGATATATACTCTGCTGTGTTGCAATGTGGGAGATACATCTCATGCCTAGATATACTTGACTCTCGTTGTCGTCCCAGTTGTCTTGTCTGATGTTAGGGGTAAGATATACAGTATCAGCTCATTTATTCATCCATCTAACAGTCACTTATTGAATAAGTTCTGTAAGTAAGGCCAGGGATATAAAATCAATAAGACCTATTCCCTAGCCTTGAATAACTCATCCTCGATATCAGGACAGGAGAAGGTGTAATACAGAACAATACAATGCATATTGTGTTTTTGTCATTGATACCATTGATGATACTATGCCCTGGCTAATAGAGACAAGCTCAATGTCTGTTGGATTGTAACCAAAATTGAAATTAGCTGCTTGGAAAAGAGAGAAAAGGCATAAGAAAGATGTCATATGAGCTAAGATGAGGAAGATGAGGGTAGTGACACAGAAAATCTAGGAGGAAATTTGTATGAAGCGAAGTGACCATGGCAGGATTGGGAATTACTATTTTAAAGAGTTTATGTATGTATGTATGTATGTATGTATGTATTTATCTATTTAGAGAGAGCATGAGCTGGGGGAGGGGCAGAAGGAGAGGGAGGGAGAGAATCTCAAGCAGGCGCCATGATGAGCGTGAAGCCCGAAGCGGGGCTCAATCTCATGACCCATGAGATCATCACCTGAGCTAAAATCAGGAGTTGGGTGCTTAACTACTGAGCTACTCAGGCACCCTGTGAATTATTATTTTAACAGCAATCAGCACCATCACAAAACATTTTTGAGACCTTAGTTATGCTCTTTGGTAACAGAGGATACAGTGGAAACCAAGAGTGTGCTTTCCTCAGCTCAACTCCACTGCTTCTGAAATATGGCCCTCAAAATGGTTGCATAGGCTGTACATTTTTTACAGTTTTCTCTTAATACTATTAAGGCCATAGATGATGTCAGGATATTCAGAATCTGAGGTTTGATATCTTCCCCCTAACAGCAAATGCAAATTCTACTGCAAAGTTATATTTTTCATTATGCATTCAGTTGAAATTAGATTCACAGTTCTGCTAGAATGTGCTACATGTTATGAAGTCACAAACTTCTTTAAGAAATAAGTTTCTTTGCAAGTGAGTTCTAACAATCAAGGATGAATGTCTAGCTATAGTATTTCCAATGAATGTTAGTCATTCCTCTGCCTTTTAGGGGACTAGTCATGTCCAATATCTGCGAAAAGACTTATAAAAGTTTTTGTGGCCCTATGGTGGGCCAGAGGACTGACTTTTATACAGGCTTGTTCATTATATACTGATGACAGTGTGATATCAAGGAAAGAGTAAAGATTTTGTAGCCAAATGCACTTGAGTTTAAATGTAATCAGTATAATTCAATAGCTTTCAACTTGGGCAAGTATCTTAATATTAGCTAACTTCTTTTTTTTTTTCATCTTTAAAAAATGAGTATAATGGGGTGCCTGGGTGGCTCAGTGGGTTAAAGCCTCTGCCTTGGGCTCCGGTCATGATCTCAGGGTCCTGGGATCGAGCCCCACATCGGTCTCTCTGTTCAGCTGGGGGCCTGCTTCCTCCTCTCTCTCTGCCCGCCTCTCTGCCTACTTGTGATCTCTCTCTGTCAAATAAACAAACAAAATCTTTAAAAGAAAATAAATTAAAAATAAAATAAAAAATGAGAATAATAATATCAACTTACTAGGTAGTTGTGATAATTTGAAATAAAATATCTACACAGAGTAGTGACTAGCATGTAGCAAGTGCTCAGTTTATAGCATGTACATATATGTTTGTATATAAATGTGGTCCAGTGTTTCTGATGTAGAAAACATTGGCAGGTCCATAAAGGTAACTTAAAAATCAACAGATTTTCAGAGATGATAATTATTCAACAAGCTCTATACTGGATATTTCGAGGATGATCAGAGAAGCATAGAACATTATCTGGACCTCTGAAAAATCCAGGTCTGGTTGAAGAGACAATCTCCTATAGAATAAGCACACAATATCACAACATAATAAAACAATAACGACAACAATAATAATAATAATGCCAGGTGATTTTATGTAGGCTGTGAGCACAACTATTCAAATTTGGGAGTAATAGCTGGTAGACAAGAAAGTCAGAACATGCAGTTTACCCTTGAAGGGCCTATGTTTGTTTGTTTGTTTTTAAAGATTTTACTTATTTGACAGAGAGAGAGAGAGTACACAAGCAGGTGGAGTGGCAGGGAGAAAAGTAGGCTTCCAGATGAGCAGAGAGCTCATGGGGCTCAGTCCCAAAACCCTGGGATCACAACCTGAGCTGAAGGCCGATGCTTAACTGACTGAGCCACCCAGGTGCCCCTGAAGGGCCTACGTTATTCAGAGAGAAAAGCAGAAGCTAGAAGACATCAGTGCCAACATCACAAAGTAGTAGTCCTCAGGTTCAGTCTATCTCCAAGAGTTGTTTTATTTAGCTTTCACATTGTTTTATAAAAACTCTAACCCTTAAGCTTTGAAAAATCAGAAAGTTTTGCTAGAAAATTGAGATTTCTTTTAAAAAAAAAAATCAGAAAGCTTAGCATCATTGGGATCATATTCCTTCATGGTAACAATGGTTGCAGATGAAAAGCAGATGCCTCTTCAACTGAGGCTGGAGCTCTCCAGTTCACTGTGATCTCTACCCTGTGAACGTTTTGCTACTTGATTTCCTTCTTCCCTAGAAATGTTTTTAGAGAAGGGAAAAAACAGAATGTATGAGTTCAGCTTTGCTGTGCCATCTGAGAAGACCATTCAACACCCAATGGGGAATATCAAATAATTCTAATTGGAGATTCTGGACTGAGGTTTCAGGGTGAAGGAAGAGCCAGAGAAGGAAATATAAGAGTGACACATGAAGAAATGAGAGTTCAAAGCGTGGTAATAAAAGATATTTCGAATGCAGTGGTTCTTATAATGTGTCCCTTGGACCAGCAATTCAGCCTTACCCATGAAATCGTTAGACATTGAAATCCTTGTGCCTATTCCCAGACAATTCCAGACAAACTGAATGGGAAACTCTGAGGTTGGGGCCCAGAGTTATAAGAAGCCATATGGATAATTCTGATGCATGCTATTTTTGAGAATTACCGGTGGAGTGGATACTATAGCACCCAAACACAAGTGGGTTGAGGATTAAGCTTGAGGTACACCCACTTTTAGGAGCCTGGAGGAGAAGGGGCAGGTGAAGGAGATAAAGGAATAACTGCAATGAAGGAAGATAAGAACTAGGTCAGTGTAATGCATGGAACCCAAGAAAAGAATGTTTAAAGAGTAAGGTTTTTTTTTTTTTTAATTTTATTTTTATTATTTGCCCAAGGGGTACAGGTCTGTGAATCATCAGGCTTACATCTTTCACAGCATTCACCAAAGCACAAACCCTCCCCAATGTCCATAACCCATCCACCCTATCCCTACCCTCCCACCCCCCAGTAACCCTCAGTTTGTTTTGTGAGATTAGGAGTCTCTTATGGTTTGTCTCCTTCCCCATCCCATCTTGTTTCATTATTTTTCCCTCCCTACCCCCCACGACCCCCCACCCTGCCCCTCAAGTTCCTCATATCAGAGAGATCATATGATAATTGTCTTTCTCTGATTGACTTATTTCGCTCAGCATAATACCCTCCAGTTCCATCCATGTCGTTGCGAATGGCAAGATTTCGTTTCTTTTGATAGCTGCATAATATTCCATTGTATATATATACCACATCTTCTTTATCCATTCATCTGTTGATGGACATCTAGGTTCTTTCCATAGTTTGGCTATTGTGGACATTGCTGCTATAAACATTCGGGTGCACGTGCCCCTGAGGAACACTACCTTTGTGTCTTTAGGATAAATACCCAGTAGTGCGATTGCTGGGTCGTAGGGTAGCTCCATTTTCAACTTTTTGAGGAATCTCCATACTGTTTTCCAGAGTGGCTGCACCAGTTTGCATTCCCACCAACAGTGTAGGAGGGTTCCCCTTTCTCCGCAACCTCGCCAACATCTGTCATTTCCTGACTTGTTGATTTTAGCCATTCTGACTGGTGTAAGGTGGTATCTCGCTGTGGTTTTAATTTGTATTTCTCTGATGCCGAGTGATGTTGAGCACTTTCTCATGTGTCTGTTGGCCATTTGGATGTCTTCTTTGGAGAAATGTCTGTTCATGTCTTCTGCCCATTTCTTGACTGGGTTATTTGTTTTATGGGTGTTGAGTTTGAGAAGCTCTTTATAGATTTTGGATACTAGCCCTTTATCTGATATGTCATTTGCAAATATCTTCTCCCATTCTGTCAGTTGTCTTTTGGTTTTGTTGACTGTTTCCTTTGCTGTGCAAAAGCTTTTAATCTTGATGAAGTCCCAATAGTTCATTTTTGCCCTTGCTTCCCTTGCCTTTGGTGAGGTTCCTAGGAAGAAGTTGCTGCGGTTGAGGTCGAAGAGGTTGCTGCCTGTGTTCTCCTCGAGGATTTTGATGGATTCCTTTCTCACATTGAGGTCTTTTATCCATTTTGAGTCTATTTTTGTGTGTGGTGTCAGGAAATGATCCAGTTTCATTTTTCTGCATGTGGCTGACCAGTTTTCCCAACACCATTTGTTGAAGAGACTGTCTTTTTCCCACTGGACATTCTTTCCTGCTTTGTCGAAGATTAGTTGACCATAGAGTTGAGGGTCCATTTTTGGGTTCTCTATTCTGTTCCACTGGTCTATGTGTCTGTTTTTGTGCCAGTACCATACTGTCTTGATGATGACGGCTTTGTAATAGAGCTTGAAATCTGGAATTGTGATGCCGCCAACTTTGCTTTTTTTTTTCAACATTCCTTTGGCTATTCGGGGTCTTTTCTGGTTCCATATAAATTTTAGGATTATTTGTTCCATTTCTTTGAAGTAAATTGCTGGTATTTTGATGGGGATTGCATTAAATGTGTAGATTGCTCTAGGTAGCATAGACATTTTCACAATATTTATTCTACCCATCCATGAGCATGGAATGTTTTTCCACTTCTTTGTGTCTTCCTCAATTTCTTTCATGAGTACTTTATAGTTTTCTGAATACAGATTCTTTGCCTCTTTGGTTAGGTTTATTCCTAGGTATCTTATGGTTTTGGGTGCAATTGTAAATGGGATTGACTCTTTAATTTCTCTTTCTTCTGTTTTGTTGTTGGTATATAGAAATGCAACTGATTTCTGTGCATTGATTTTATATCCTGACACTTGACTGAATTCCTGTATGAGTGCTAGCAGTTTTGGAGTGGAGTCCTTTGGGTTTTCCACATAAAGTATCATATCATCTGCAAAGAGTGAGAGTTTGACCTCTTCCTTGCCGATTTGGATGCCTTTTATTTCTTTTTGTTGTCTGATTGCTGAGGCTAGGACTTCTAGTACTATGTTGAATAGCAGTGGTGATAGTGGACAGCCTTGCCGTGTTCCTGACTTTAGGGGAAAAGCTCTCAGTTTTTCTCCATTGAGAATGATATTCGCTGTGGGTTTTTCGTAGATGGCTTTGATGATATTGAGGTATGTACCCTCTATGCCTACACTATGAAGAGTTTTGATTAAGAAAGGGTGCTGTACTTTGTCAAATGCTTTTTCAGCATCTATTGAGAGGATCATATGGTTCTTGTTCTTTCTTTTATTAATGTCTTGTATCACATTGATTGATTTGCGAATGTTAAACCAACCTTGCATCCCAGGAATAAATCCCACTTGGTCGTGGTGAATAATCCTTTTTATGTGCTGCTGGATCCTATTGGCTAGTATTTTGTTGAGGATTTTTGCATCCGTATTCATCAAAGATATTGGTCTGTAATTCTCCTTCTTGATGGGGTCTTTGCCTGGTTTGGGGATCAAGGTAATGCTGGCCTCATAAAAGGAGTTTGGAAGTTTTCCTTCCAATTCTATTTTTTGGAACAGTTTCAGGAGAATAGGTATTAATTCTTCTTTAAATGTTTGGTAGAATTCCCCTGGGAAGCCGTCTGGCCCTGGGCTCTTGTTCGTTGGGAGATTTTTGATGACTGCTTCAATCTCCTTACTGGTGATGGGTCTATTCAGGTCTTCAGTTTCTTCCTGGTTCAGTTTTGGTAGTTTATATTTCTCTAAGAATGCATCCATTTCTTCCAGATTGTCAAATTTGCTGGTGTAGAGTTGCTCATAATATGTTCTTAGAATTGTTTGTATTTCTTTGGTGTTGGTTGTGATCTCTCCTCTTTCATTCATGATTTTATTAATTTGAGTCCTTTCTCTTTTCTTTTGGATAAGTCTGGCCAGGGGTTTATCAATCTTATTAATTCTTTCAAAGAACCAGCTCCTAGTTTCATTGATTTGTTCCACTGTTCTTTTGGTTTCTATTTCATTGATTTCTGCTCTGATCTTTATGATTTCTCTTCTCCTGTTGGGTGTAGGCTTTCTTTGCTGTTCTTTCTCTAGCTTTTGTAGGTGTAGAGTTAGGTTGTGTACTTGAGACCTTTCTTGTTTCTTGAGAAAGGCTTGTATTGCTATATACTTTCCTCTTAGGACTGCTTTTGCTGTATCCCAAAGATTTTGAACAGTTGTGTTTTCATTTTCATTTGTTTCCATGAATTTTTTTAATTCTTCTTTAATTTCCTGGTTGACCCATTCATTCTTGAGTAGGGTGTTCTTCAGCCTCCATGTATTTGAGGTCTTTCCAACTTTCCTTTTGTGGTTGAGTTCTAGTTTCAGAGCATTATGGTCTGAAAATATGCAGGGAATGATCCCAATCTTTTGGTACCTGTTGAGACCTGATTTGTGACCCAGAATATGGTCTATTCTGGAGAATGTTCCATGTGCACTGGAGAAGAATGTGTATTCTGTTGTTTTGGGATGGAATGTTCTGAATATATCTGTGATGTCCAACTGGTCCAGGGTGTCATTTAAAGCCTTTATTTCCTTGTTGATCTTTTGCTTTGATGATCTGTCCATTTCAGTAAGGGGGGTGTTCAAGTCCCCTACTAATATTGTATTCTTGTCAATGTGTTTCTTTGATTTTGTTATTAATTGGTTTATATAATTGGCTGCTCCCATGTTAGGGGCATAGATATTTATGATTGTTAGATCTTCTTGTTGGACAGATCCTTTTAGTATGATATAGTGTCCTTCTTCATCTCTTATGATATTCTTTGCCTTAAAGTCTAGTTTATCTGATATAAGGATTGCCACTCCAGCTTTCTTTTGCTGTCCATTGGCATGGTAAATTGTTTTCCATCCCCTCACTTTAAATCTGGAGGTGTCTTTGCGTGTAAGATGAGTTTCTTGTAGACAGCATATCGATGGGTCTTGTTTTTTTATCCATTCTGATACCCTGTGTCTTTTAGTTGGGGCATTTAGTCCATTTACATTCAGAGTAACTATTGAGAGATATACATTTAGAGCCATTGTATTGCCTGTAAGGTGACTGTTACTGTATATTGTGTTTCTTCCTTTCTGGTCTATGTTTCTTTAAGTTCTCTTTGCTTAGAGGACCCCTTTCAATATTTCCTGTAGGGCTGGCTTGGTGTTTGCAAATTCCTTGAGTTTTTGTTTGTCCTGGAAGATTTTTATCTCTCCTTCTATTTTCAGTGAGAGCCTAGCTGGATATAGTATTCTTGGCTGCAGATTTTTCTCATTTAGTGCTCTGAATACATCATGCCAGCTCTTTCTGGCCTGCCAGGTCTCTGTGGATAGGTCTGCTGACAATCTAATATTTCTACCATTGTATGTTATAGACCTCTTGTCCCGAGCTGCTTTCAGGATTTTCTCTTTGTCACTAAGACTTGTAAGTTTTACTATTAGATGACGGGGTGTGGACCTATTTTTATTAATTTTGGGGGGGCTTCTCTGTGCCTCCTGGATTTTGATGCTTGTTCCCTTTGCCAGATTAGGGAAATTCTGTATTAAGATCTGCTCCAATATACCTTCTGGCCCTCTCTCAATCTCGTCCTCTTCTGGGATCCCAATTATTCTAATATTGTTTCGTCTTATGGCATCACTTATCTCTCGAATTCTCTCCTCATGGTCCAGTAGTTGTTTGTCTCTCTTTTCATCCTCTTCTTTTTTCTCTGACATTTTGTCTTCTAAATCACTAATTCTATCTTCGGCTTCATTTATCCTAGCAGTAAGAGCCTCCATTTTCAATTGCACCTCATTAATAGCTTTTTTGATTTCAGCTTGGTTAGATTTTAGTTCTTTTATTTCTCCAGAAAGGTCTTTTATTTCTTTAGAGACAGCTTCTCTATTTTCTTCCATTTTTTTTTCAAGCCCAGCCAGCACCTTAAGAATCGTCATTCTGAACTCTGGTTCTGTCATATTACTAATGTCCGCATTGATTAGGTCCCTAGCCGTCATTACTGGCTCTTGTTCTTTTTTTTGTGTTGATTTTTTCCGCCTTGTCATTTTATGCAGATAGGAATAGATGGATGAGAGAACTAAATACTAAGGGGTAGCGATGACCCCAGAGAAATATACACTAACCTACTCAGAAGAGACCTGGAACTGGGTAGAAAAGTAAGAGGGAAAAAAAAAAAAAACCAAATCCAAAAACTAACAAACAAACAAACAAACAAAAACCCAAAAACACAAAATCATACAAAAACTAAACAAAAATGAATAAAACAAAATCCTGTATCTATATTATCTATTTCTGTTTCTATATCTATGTCTATGACTCCATATCTATATCTATCTCTATCTCTATCTATCTCTATCTATCTCTATTAGATTGGTGAATTGAACAGACCCTATAAGTATCCAAAAAAATAAGGTTAAAAACAATGAAGGGATAAAATATGATTATAACAATGAAAATTTTAAAAAAAGAGAATAAAAAGTGTTGATACGATATAAGAGTTAAGAACGTTAAAATAGGAAAAGGGAAAAATTTTAAAAGAAAAAAGTAAGAAAAAATTTCAAAGAGAAAAAAAAATCAATGAACTTTGAACGACTGAAGAATCATGGGGAAAAAGCCATGAATTGTCTCCGTTGCTTTTCCGTAGTTCTGGGGTTCCGCAACGCTTAGCCGTCTTGAACTTGACTTTGACTGGATGGTTTGTTTGTTTGTTTCTCTTGGTCTTCTGGGGGAGGGGCCTGTTGCTATGATTCTCAAGTGTCTCTGCCCGAGGCGGATTCCCACCGCCCTCGCCAGGGGCCAGGCTAAGTAATCAGCTCGGGTTCGCTCTCAGGAGCTTTTGTTCCCTGAACGCTTTCCGTACCTCGTTGGAGGACGGGACTGAAAATGGCGGCTCCCAGTCTCCGACCCGGAGGAGCCGCGAGCCTGGGGCCTCAGCCCTCAGCCCGCCTCAGAGAAAAGCAGTCCCTCCCGTCTCCTGGTCTCCGGCCGCGCTCCGAGCTCACCCGGCCTGTGACTGAGTGTCTCTATCTCTGGCGCGGCCCCGCTTAGAATCTCCAAACCCGGCAGATCCTGCAGCCACTCCCGCACTGCTGCTCCCGGAGGAGGAAGGTGAGTCTCTCCGGGTCTGCTGCCCGTGGGGTCCCCGCTCACAGATCAGTGGCCCGGCTGAGCTTCAGATCCCAGCCCAAGGTAACCCCAAGCTGAGAGACACCTCAGCTCAGCTCCGTCTCTCCCGCCGGCTTCTGAGACCTGGGAGCTCGGTCGCGCTCAGACACCCCTGGTCTTTTTGTGTCCCCGTGGGTCCTGAGACCACACTGTCCCTGCAGGGGCTTCACCCCCCGCTTGGTCTCTGGGGCGACGTCCCTCAGTGGAGCCGACTTCTCACAGTTCCGAGTCTGTGCTCCGCTGCTCGCTCCCTTGCCGGCAGCCGGCCCCTCCCCCCGGGGTCTATCTTCCCGTCGCCGCAGATTCACTTCTCCGCACGTCCTACCTTCCAGAAAGTGGTCGATTTTCTGTTCCTAGACTTGCTGCTCTTCTTCTCTTCGATCTCCGATAGAATTTGTAGGTGTTCAGAATGGTTTGATAGCTCTCTGGGTGAATTCCTGGGACCTGATGATAATCGGTCTCCTACTCCTCCGCCATCTTGCCGCTCCTCTCCGTTTAAAGAGTAAGGTTTTTAAGAGGGCTAACTGACATCCCCCTCCCCCCAAAAAGAGGGTTAAATGATAGTGAGAAGTCAAGGATGATGAAACACGTTATTTTATTTATTAAGAAGTTACTAGTTAAGTATCAAAGTTCTGTTCCCATAGATAAAACTAGTATTTAGGAATTAAGTAAAAAATAGGTAATGAAAAGAAAGAAGTAGCCTGAGCAGAGCAATCATTTCTGAAAATTCTGGAAGGGAATGCAAAAAGGAAAACTTGATGATAGTCAGTGTGTAGGAGAGGGTCTGCAGGTGTTCAAGGGCAGACAAAGGGGAACGAGCCCTGGCATTGGGAAAAAGGTTAAGTTTCAGAAAAACATAGGTGATATATAGGGAAACAAGGTCAGAGAAAGGTGTGGCAGGGATGAATGGGAATTGGTGGAGAGAAAAGGAGGGAGTGGTGGTTTTCTTTTTGAGAGAGGATGTTGGCAGGAGGGACTTGGGCTGAGAGACAGCATATTGAAGTTTTGGCAGACCATGTGCTCTGAGGTCAGCCTGCCTGGGATTGGATTTTGCTTTTGCTACTTCCTGTTTACGTAACAGGGGGAAGTTACTTAAGTCTCTGTCTCATTGTCCTTATTTGTAGAATATAGCTAGTGACAGAGCCTAACACAGGGGTTATTATGATGATTGACAAGAGTGGATATATTTAGAGAGCTGAGAAAAGGGGCTGGCCCATGGAAAGTGCTATAGAGTGAGTGTCAACTAATAAAACACATCAGAATGGAGATTAGAGAGCTTTTAAAGGGGAGACCCATGAATTCCTAACAAGATGACTTTGCTTCTGATAAAAGAGGTATTTAAAATCTCTGAAATCTAGGGCACCTGGGTGGCTCAGTGTGTTAAGCTTCTGCCTTCAGCTCAGGTTATGATCTCAGGGTGGTGGGATCAAGTCGGGCATCAGGCTGTCTGCTCAGCAGGGAGCCTGCTTCCCTCTCTCTCTCTGCCTGCCTCTCTGCCTACTTGTGATCTCTCTCTCTCTCTCTGTGTCAAATAAATAAATAAAATCTTAAAAAAAAATAAAATCTCTGAAATCTAAAAAACCACTTATGGAAGACCTTGAGACTTGGTAGTACAAGATTGGGTTCTTGAAAACAAAATGGCACAGGAAATGGAGTACTGTTCACAGTCAAGTATGCATGAGTAAACTAGGAGCTAACAGTAGTGAGAACCAGGAATGCCAGGTCAAGGGGTGGTAGACCAAGTACAATGACTTGTTGGCTGATGGCCCAGGGAAGAGAAACTAGAGAATGGGTATGTCTGGGGTTCTGAACTAAAGCAGTGGATGGTGGTGCAAAGTTAGAACGTAAACGCTTTTGGGAAGATAGTGGGGGCAGCATTGACATGGTTGAGTCTGGAGAAGTTGAACAAATCATTAGGGATTGCTGGGAGGAGACTGAGTAAGTGAAGAAGAAATTGTGAATTGACTCAGAGTATAAATGAGAAGCCATATGAGTGCTAAGGCATGTACTTCCTAAGTGGGTTTTGGCTAGCATTTAAACTGGGACATGCTGGCTCTATTAAATTCAAGCGGCAGCTGGCTGGCTTAGTCAGTAGAGCATTCGACTCTTTGATCACAGGGTCCTGAGTTCAAACACCACATGTGGTGTAGATTTTACTTAAAAGCAAAACAAGAGAGATTTTATCCAAGTGATCATTTTTATGCCATAAAGTAAATATATAGGCAACAAAGCATAAGGCAGGATTTAGTAAGAGAATAGAAGGAATTTTAACATGCCACACATTGTAGTAGGAGTTTTAACACACGCTGTTTTGTTTCATCGTTACAGCCATTTCTAAAAGCAGATCCTACAGATCAGGAAAACTGGGGTACCAAGGCATTGAGTAACTTTTCCCATGTCACAGGGGTGGTGGAGTTAAGACTCAAGTCCATATTAATTGAACAAAAACCCGTTTTCTTTCCACATTAGCAGACCAAATTTTAAAGAATGTTAAACATGCTGAAATGTGCTATGATCAGTTGTGGAAAGTACACAAAAGATGTGATTTCAACCATGTTTGGATGGAAATCCATTTCTCCCAAGCTTTCACTAAGAAGGTGGGGTATATACCTAAACTATGTAACTGAAATATATAATCTAAAGTATAGCCCAAGGGTTACTAACTCTAAGAACCAGCAGCTTAATGATTTTGTTTTATTTTAGAATTTGAAAGTATTCATCTTTGGTCTGCTATATTTGTTCCAGGTTTATACCCATTTCTAATTAAAGAACCAGCAAAAGCACTAACCAGTTCTAATCATCTGCTTGCCAGTTTTCTCACTATATTAGCAGTCCAATTCAACCAAACTACGAATTAGCCACTAGTTATTTTAAGTGAAGGAAGAGAGTTAACATAGACATGGCCCATGTGTTTTCATTGGATTTTCTTTCTAAAAAGTACCTGAAAAAATTCCAAACCAGCTCTACGTGGGTTTTAAGTAGTCATTATGTTGGCTATATTAAGCAAAAACTCTGACAAAAAATTATAGTCTCCCTTTTCAACATGGAATATCATTTGATCAAAGGCAAATATTGTTTGCAGTTTTTTTTTTTTTTTTTAAAGATTTTATTTATTCATTTGACACAGAGAGAGAGATTACAAGTAGGCAGAGAGGCAGGCAGAGAGAGAGGAGAGAGGAGGAAGCAGGCTCCCTGCTGAGCAGAGAGCCCGATGTGGGCCTCGATCCCAGGACCCTGGGATCATGACCTGAGCCGAAGGCAGTGGCTTTAACCCACTGAGCCACCCAGGCGCCCTTGTTTGCAGTTTTGAAAGTAGTTTTCTGTGTCTGCAGAAAGCTCCCTTAGTTTCTGGAGCCTTGCAAGTAACTAACCACAGGTGCTTTGCTGTTGGTGTGTTATTCTCTTGAAGTGGTGTTTCTCAAAACACTATGTAGCCATATTGGCGTCCCCTGGGATCTTGTTAAAAATGCAAATTCTTCAGACCCACCTTTTACCTATTGAATCAGTATTTCTGGGAGTAGGCCCCTGTGATCTATGTGTTAATAAGCCCCTCCAAGAGACTCTGGTGAACGTTAGCCTTCAAGGCCTGTTGTCTTAGAGTTGGTCAGCTTGTAAATGCAGTGTTAGAGCCGTAGAATTTTGGTGAGACTATTTGTAGTGTGAAAATAGTAATTGACTAAATAATACACTGGTGTAAAAAATAAACTTTTTCAGAAGAATTGTTTTTATTATTCCTAAGAAGTACAAAAAGCATCTGATTGCCAAAATAGTGCCCTTTCTTCAAACACTTTCTCTTCTGAGACATTTCCTTCAATTCTCCCAACTGGAAACTCTCATTCTGTGTTCTTTGTAATGTGTTATTCTCAAGTTATAGGTTAATAAATGACATTTTGCTTTGTGCACTGGACTTGTGAAATTTACTTGGTGTGGATCCATGATTCAAGAGTTCGATTATCTCTGGGGTGGGCAAGGGAGAGAAAGAATGTCCAGACAAAAAGGCCAAGAATCAGGTTCTAGATTATTAGTTGTCTGTCCTGGGTGACACTGGGATATTTCGTGGCCTCTGTCATCCACACAAATGTTGAATGACAAAGAGTTTGGAGGTGTTAGGTTAGGGCTTGGAGGAACCAACTGTGAAATCATTAAGCAAAGCATTAAAAGGAGAAGAGTGGTCTGGATATTCTCATTTCTGTTCTTTTTAACAAAGCTTACCAGGACTTGGATAGATGTTATTGTATTAGTTTGCTAGGGCTGCCGTAACAAAATATGACACACTGGGTGGTTTAAATGACAGAAATTTATTTTCTCACAGTTCTGGAGGTGAGAAGTATGAGATCCAGATGGTGGTGGTGGTGTTTCTTTTGAGGCCTCTCTCCTTGGCTCACAAATGGCTCTCTTACCCCAGTGTCCTCACATGGTCTCTTCTTTGTGCCTATCTTTGTCCTAATCTATAAGGACACCAGTCTTATTAGACTTAGGCCCACCCATCTGACCTTGTTTTGCCTTAACTATCTTAAGGCTCTCTTTCCAAATATGGATTACATTCTGAGGTATGGGTGGATAAGACTTAACTGGTGGTTAAGACTTCGATACATGAATTTTAAGGGGACATAGTTCAGCCCACCACAGTTATTGCTAGCTTTGGCCACTCTGTGGTAGATTGAACTTGGTAATGTTTCAGAGTATTATTGAGCTGTGGACTTCTCTTGTAGATGAAACCTGGCTGATGTGGCCCATCAAAGGAATGGCCCCACCACATTCCTACTGGATCCCTAAAGCCATAGCTATACTCCATTAGCATCCCAAAATGCCAAAGAATGAATGAGCCATCTAGAAGTAGGCAAACAACCACATTTGCTGAAAGGATAATGTTTCATCCATTAAATAAATGCAGTACCTTTTTTGAGTCTGGTATCAATACAGAAGGCATGTGAAAAATGAGTTAGCTGGGAGTTAATTGACTGTGGAGACTCTATTTTCAGTCTTTGCCTGTATTTTTTGAATTAATATACACAGTGGGTGATTCAGCAAAAGGATTTAAAAATAAATTCTTTATAGAAAGATCCCATCAATTTGATGTCTTCATAATGCACGAAGAGTAGACCCATAATAGCTCTATTTTCTTTTCAACTTCGGAAAATAAAAGATGCTATTAGTTCAAATTAGTCTTGTATGTGGAATAATCAAGTGTATCAACAAACAGTTTGACCCAAATGCTGTTTAAGAATAAGAATAAATGCCAGAAAGAATTGGGTGTTCTTTAAAAAATTAAATGTAAAACCTGAGTTGACAAGCTAGGGTAAAAGTGAGTTACTACCCAACATGTAACTATATAAAATTCAATTATAAAAATGTAAAATATAATAATTGGGTAATTAGGGCGCCTTGGTGGCTCAGTGGGTTAAAGCCTCTACCTTCAGCTCAGGTCATGATCCCGGGGTCCTGGGATCGAGGCCCGCATCGGGCTCTCTGCTCAGCAGGGAGCCTGCTTCCTCCTCTCTCCTCTCTCTTTGCCTGTCTCTCTGTCTGCTTGTAATCTCTCTCTCTGGTCAAATAAATAAATAAAATCTTAAAAAAGAATAATTGGGTAGTTACTACAGATTGGCTCCTGTTTTATGGAGTACTCTTAGAATGGAAAGAAAATGTTATTTGGGACCTGGCCACATTTAGAGAATGCATGGGCACTCTTGATAGCTGGTGAATACACAGGTATTACACAGAGTTGCATATCTTTATGTTCAAAAGGATCCTAACAATGTGACTTAGGGGCTTCTCATATTGGCTTAGAAATGGCGCTGAAGGTAAGAATCTTGATACTAAATGTGTTCACTTCATTTATTTGTTTCCTCCAAGAAGTTGACCCCCGCCCCTGCCGCTGGAGGAAGTTGACTGTGGATAATCCTGTATCTCTTCTAGCTGTACGAAATGAAAGCATGGAAAAGTGAGCTGGATTTGTCTGAAAGCTTCTGGAGCCAGAGGCACATGGCATGAGTGCTCAGATGTCTATTTCTAGGCATCATCCTGAAATAATCTGGTCGCATATTTTGTGACCATTATCAGATTTTGCTTTCTACTCACAGGTGTCATAAAGAAAAACTTTATGAATACTTATAGTCTTGCTCTAAACCCAAAGAAGGGGAAGAGTAAAGAAGTGAAATAACTTATGTTTGGAAATACCTTTTTCCTCAGAAGCATTTTTTCTTTAGAATGTGTAAAAATGTATCATTAGCCTGTATAGTACTTTTTACTCCAGTCTATTAGGATACTTCGACAAAACATTGGGAAGAAATATTTGATATAATTCTTCACAGGCGTGTTACATAGGTGGCTTTTCTGTTTATGGTGGTTCATATCTTTAAAAAAAAAAAAGTCTAATTTTATTTACCTCCATCAGATGTTGACTTTGCAGAGCATGGAGAATACAGCACCAGTCATGCAGAAAGTACCTGTTTGTCACTGGGAGAGTTCAAACATGAACTGGAACCAATGGCCCATTAAATACCTTCTCTTGTTGTTTAAAGCATATCACAGCTTTGTGAAATAATTGTTAATGCAAACTACTGTAACTGAGCCAAAGAATCAAATTCCTTTAACTCTAGTCAGACTAGTGGGTGAATCAGGTACTCTCGGTTGTGTTCCATTGTTTCATGATCAGGCACTCTTGGAAAGCCTTGCCTAGAGTGAAATTAGAAATAGGGAAATCAAGAAATAGCATAATTTACTTTTTGGGGTGTGTGTGTGTGTGTGAGAGAGAGAGAGAGAGAGAGAGAGATTGAGAGAGAGAGAGAGAGAGAGAGAGAGAATGATTTTCCACTCATAGTAGCATTATAATGCTTCCTGGGACATAAAATTTCATTTTAGAAAAAAGTTGTTTGCCAAAATATTCACAAATTCTTTCCATAAGTCCATAAGAAAGCATTTCCTTCCTTTCCATTTTTTTTGGCTGTAATGAAATGACAGCTATTTTTTTTTTACATATACTACATTTAATGAAGGAAAAGAAAGACATCCTAGTAATATTGATACAGTAGGACAATATGCACACCATAGGCTAAAAGTCCCATTGGGAGATGTAATTCAGTATGAGATACAGTAATTTTTAATTTCCTCTTTAAATGATAGAGCTAAATTTTAATTTGGAAGGTACTTATATATAAAATTTTCAAGAGTAGCTTTAGAAACCAATTAAGAAGGATTTTTGTCTTAAGGGCTTGTGTGCCTGATGTGAGATGGTTATAAATGTTCTAAATTCTTTTTCTTCCTCTGGTTTTTACTTCTCCCATACTGTATCAGTAGTGCTTTGTGTGGGAAAATAGTTTCAGCAAATGTTCTCTTTCTTCTCCCTTTTTCTTTTCTACACTAAGATGCATATAGTCTTGCAAATGTTTACTTGCCTGAATAGCCCAAATCTAGCAAACATTACTGTTGTTAATAGGTACAGTTATAGAGGGGCACCTGGGTGGCTCAGTCAGTTGGGCGACCAGCTCTTGATTTTGGCTCAGGTCAAGATCTCAGGGTTGTGTGATCCAGCCCTGTGTGGGGAAATCTGAACTCGGTGAGGAGTTTGCTTGAGATTCTCTCTCCCTCCCTCTTCCTTCACCCTTCCCCATGCTTGTGTTCTCTCTCTATATAAAATAAAATAAATAAATCTTAAAAAAAACGTACAGTTATAGATACCTTGAACCATTGTAGACTGAAGCGACCATGCAAATATGATAGTATTTTACTGATTCTTTTCATAAAAGAGAAACTCTTGAGATGAAATAGAGCTTGAAAGAGAGGTTTTATGTGTTTGTTGGGATGGGAGGATGTTGGGGAATGACCGATTTTGGAGGAAGTGTGCTTGTATAAAAATAGGCAGGAGGTAATACACATTTCAGTACTACCTAACAAACACACAAATAAACAAAAGCTTTGAACCTATAGGTATTTAAATGGTTAAGTACAGTCACAACGTAGTTAATGTAATCCCTAACATTAAAAATAACAATATAAATGGTAAATGAAAATGATCCTTTTAGGCAATAATTTTACCTTCTAAATTTCTTAGTGGAAGATTTTGACAATCTAAGTAGTAATGTTTTAAGCTGCTCTTTGGGATAGAACTTTACCCCCTTCTACTTCTTAACCACCTCAGAGAATGCCAAGGACTAGACATTTTTATATAGCTGATAATAGGAAGGAAATAATTGCAAGAAGCACTAATATTTAATGAGCACTTATTCTATGCCAGCCACTCTTACCATTTTAGGTAAATCCCACTTAACCCTCAAAACAACCTATGAGGTAGAGATTATTATCATTTTATATATTTGTACATGGATGTACATGACTTTAAATAGATAATAATCTAAATGAATATTTAAATAAAAAGATTTATGTAATTATAGATGGTGAGATAATACAGAGGACACATAAGGCTTACTTAACCAATCAAATGTACCCAAGCTGAATCGAGATTTGAACCATGGCACTTTGTTGCCATAGCATATTCTTTTCACTACTACACTATATTGCCCTGGAGTTGCATACCTCGATTTCCATAGACATGATGACTGATTAAACTAGAAGGGTTGATATATGAAGCTTCTCTGTTTTGGAGGCAATTGATATAATGGTTAAGCACTCTACCAGTCTTAGAAATCCAATATTCTGGTCCCTCCTGTAACTTTCACAAATTATGTGATTTTGATCAAGTTACTGATCTTGTAGGTTACCCTTTCTACTTTTGCAAAATGGTAGTAGACACTTAGAGCCCTAGATCTCTTTGACTTATTTAGCTATAGAGTTATAGTTACAAAGGTGTAGAAAATGTGGTGGTACCAGGGATGAAAGTAGCTGAAGTGTCAGGATTATGCTGGGAAAAATCTACTCAATTCAGTTTTGGACAGCTTCATCCCAGTTATGGCTGACTTTAACAAAGGGCATGTAGGTGACTGGTGGGAATTACCTCAGACCCCTTCATCTAAATATTCTAGTTCCTATTGTGACCTATTTATAGGTCAGCTCATAACGATTTTCAAAGCTATTCGTGCTATCATTTTCATAATGACACTAATTCCGTGAATTTCTAGAGGACTCTCAGTGCATCCTTGGTCAAACCATCTGAGAGGTGCTTGGGTAACTCAGCCACTTGAGTGTCTGACTCTTGATTTTGGCTCAAATCATGATCTTAGGGTCATGAGATCAAGCCTGTTGTTGGGCTCTGTGGTGGGCATGGAGTATACTTGAGATTTTCTTTCTCCCTCTCCCTCTCCCCTCCCTCTCCCCACCCTTTCCGGCTCAGGGGTGTTCTCCCTCTCTCTTTCTCAAAAAACAAAAAATAAAAAAGCCAAAAATATATGGGTGAAAAGAAAAGAAAGGAGGCAAAAGCATTTCTACCACGATGATATTATCAACACTAGAATATTAATAAATGACCGCCAAAATGCTCCAAAGAATTAAAAACATAATAAAAGGGTATTATGCAAAAGACACAGTGGTGATAGGAACCTAGTTTATTCTGATATGGGATATTTACCATTTGTCATAGATCCTCACCCTTGCTTAGGAACACAGAATTAAAAGAAAACTTGGCCAAACATATTGTGACATGGCTGAAATCTTGAACATAAGTATGAGTTGTTAGTAAACTTGGGACTTAAATTTGCATTATAATTTCTCCATGTTATGATGATTCAGGAGCATCCTTCATGGAATCCTAAAGAAGGACAGGGTTTTAGAAATGATCTTCTTCAATCCTATCATTTATACCTTAAGAAACCATGTTACCCATCTTTTGAAAAATAAAACCTAGACTCTTCTGCAAGAGATGATAAAATAATGAATATACTTATATGTGTTTATGGCAGAAGTTTCATTGTAGATGAAGTACCACTGGATTACATGTATCATTCATTTATTTATAGCAAACATTTATTGAGCTCCTATTACATATGGTGGCAGACATTGAGAATACAAAACTCAGTCCTTCTCCTCAGTTAACTTACACTGTGTATTTAATCGCAAAAAAGAAAAATCCTATTTATCTTAGGAGCACTGCTAGGAAATCTTAACATTTCAATTGAACCCTCTCCTAAATCCTGAAAGGGAATTATTACAATTCTCATTTTTCACAGATGAAAAAAATAGCTTTGGGGAAGTTGTGTTAAACTACTCAGGATTGCAACACTAGGTCAGCGCCAGAACTGGAAGTAAGCCCTGTTCAGCCTGGCGCCAAGGTCTGTGCTTTTCTCCAACAATCCACTGTATGATTTACTTTGATCACAATCACAGGTAACCCCCTTTCAGCCACCTATGACAGCCTGACAGGTCTATTTTTGAAGGCTCAACCCAGTGATTATGTAGGGAAGTGCATTCTCGAGTTATAAAGAAGAACTGGTGAAAAGTGATCATCCAGGTGTGAAATGGGAGTACAGAGCTTGTTTTTTTGGTTTATTCCTGCTCAATTGTGTGTGCACCAATGTTCATTAAGGTATTTTAAGCGTCTTCGTTGGGCTATAATAACACAGATTTTCTCTCTCTCTCTCTCTCTCTCTCTCTTTCAGGTATGGAAAAATTGTGTCCACAAAGGCAATTCTGGACAAAAACACAAATCAGTGCAAAGGTATGTGTAAGGGCGTCTGTACCATGGATTCTTGCCTAGGCTGTTGGATTGATGGTTCCTCCAAGGCAGAGGCCAGGCATCAGCTGCACAATAATCATGATGTACAGTATATGGCAAACCTCCTTAATAATGCTGAGGTTTTGATGAGTTGTATTTCTAGTAACATTGTTCATTAATTTTTTTCATTAACAAACAAAATGAAAATCACAAATCAGAACAAGTATCAAATTGCTTCAGCGTAAAACTAAATTACTTCCTAACAACTTTGGGTTGTCTGATTTGAATGATATCATCAGTGATGCAAATTGATTTCCTATATAAAAATGAGGAACTCTGGGGAAAACTTCCGCATGCAAAGCACGTTTTAATTTATCTGTTCTTTAAAGCTTTCGCAACATTGGTTGACTAGGAATGAATTTACGGATGGGCCCGTTGTGTCTAAACTTCTGCTGTCAGCCTCTCTTGGGATCTGAGTTGGTATCTTATTAAAGTTTTTTGTTTATTTGTTTGTTTCCCCCTGGAAACATTTCTGAAGTTATTCGACTATATCTGTGACTCATGTTTCTTCATGTCCGGGAATCCCATACTCTTTCAAGGATTGCGTTATATATTATTTGTGAAATCTGTATGGTCTCCCTTGCATGACTCAGTTCTTACTAGAAAATTGGAATGCTTCTTGTAACATATGTTATTTGTTGTTCTTGTAATCCAGCCTTTTTTGTAATACTGACATCAAGAAGTATGGTAGAGCCAAGATCACTCTAAATACTGCCCCTATTTCACATGCAGATATAATGTGCATATGTTTTATGAACAGACTCTCATATACTAAAAATATATCCTAGCCTACTTGGGTAATGATAGTCAGGGTCTATTCAGTAATAATAATAATAATAATAATAATAATAATAATAAAGCATTCTGTGTCTCCTAAAAACTCATAAATGCACTAGGTATTTAGGTGCTACAAGATAAAAAATAATAAAACAGGTTCCTGTCATCTAATAGTTCAGTTTGAAAAGGAAACCAACAAGAAAACCAAGAAACTAATCCTAACATGCTTACTAGGATCAGTGTTATTGGCCTAATACATGTGAAAGTGTAACAGAGATATCCGTAATAGAGATATGCACCAAATACTGTGAGGGGAGAAGATAAAGATTTCTTTTAGGGGAATGAAGTTTATAAAGGCAAGTCAGAATGGATGAGCTTGGGAAAGGTCTGGGAGAAAGAATTTTAGAATGTAATTGAGCAGACCCACACAGCTGGAATAGAAGAAACTCCTAACTCTCCAATCCACATTTTCTTGTAATTGATTATTTAATTCTCTCTCTCTCTCCAAAGAGACTTAAACTCAGTGAAGACAGGACCTGTGTAACCTAGAAAGCTTATCTTCAAAGTGAGGTGTTGCAGGGGAATGCTTGACTCTCTGTTGGGGATGCTAGCAGAAAATATTAGAACATATCTCTCTTTGTTTTTATATCAACCTCCTGTGTGAGGTTTAGAACATATTAGTATAATTTTACAAATGCATATGTTTTAAACATATAAATGAATTTTGGGTTTGCTGATACAAAATATTTTTATTCATTGTAATATGGATTTAAAAACTGGTTTGGAGACTACTAGTCCCATAATAAACACTGATAAATAGAGAAGGAGATGAAGGAGGGAGGGAAAGATGAAGGAAAGGGAAAGAGAAAGGAAACGAGGAAGAGAGAGACCATGGAACCTCCTAGGGAAATCACTTAATAGAAGAGCAACTAAAGATGACCTTATGGGCAGGCAGAGGACTATTAGACCTTTTGCCTTGAGGGCATTGTGAAGAAGGTGGAGTAAAAATGTCATCATTATACACACACAAATGAAAGCTTCCAGTTGCCTTTTCAGCATTTGGAGCCTGTGGATTAACAGTGATTCTGAATCATAATCTTCCTCAAGTACATGGAGGTGGGTATCCTAAAAATAAGCACTCATGATCAGAAAGGTATTACTGTCATTTTCATGTTTGAGGGAAAGTATTATTTTAATGATATTCTGAATCCTATTTAGAGTATTCCTTTCAGAAAAATGGTACTTGAAATGACTACTAGTAGAAACAACATGCAGTTGGGAAGAGGCAGCAATTATATTTATGGAAAATTGTTTATAGCTGTCAATGAAAACCATGGGAGTGCATTTCTAAGGTTAGAAGGAAGGTGTGACATCATTGAGGAGTTCAAGGAACTGATGAAACAAGACATTGAAACAATCACCTAAGTATTTATTGAAATAGCTGAGAATTGAAGCAAGAATAGTATCAGGGAAAGTAACTGATCCAGAAGGTATTTATGGAGTGCTAAGAGTGATCATACCCTTCCCCATCCCATCTCAAACCATAAGAGACTCCAAATCTCACAAAACAAACTGAGGGTTACTGGGGTGTGGGAGGGTAGGGATAGGGTGGATGGGTTATGGACATTGGGGAGGGTTTGTGCTTTGGTGAATGCTGTGAAAGATGTAAGCCTGATGATTCACAGACCTGTACCCCTTAGGCAAATAATAAAAATAAAATTAAAAAAAAAANGCTTTGGTGAATGCTGTGAAAGATGTAAGCCTGATGATTCACAGACCTGTACCCCTGAGGCAAAGAATAAAAAATAAAATTAAATTAAATTAAATTAAATTTAAAAAAAAAGAGTGATCATACCCAGGGGGTCTATAGACAATAGTGAAAATGAAGATTCACTGGTNTAAATTAAATTTTTAAAAAAAGAGTGATCATACCCAGGGGGTCTATAGACAATAGTGAAAATGAAGATTCACTGGTTATAAAATTTTATGATGAAAAATTCTAAATTGGAGATTTTAGGTAGGAGTGAAACCAGATGGACTTAGGAGCAAGGAGGACTCCCCACTTGTAGGTCCATTGGGAGAAGAGATGTTAGAAAGGAAAAACAAAAAGCAAAAACCAGAAAACACTGGAGAAGGAGCAGTGTCTTCAGGGTGAGTCAAAAAACAATTGGAAATGTGCAAATTAAAGTAATTTGCAGTGATAATTTATATCCACTCAGGTATCAAACATTATTTCATGCTGGTCATCCAATGCTGGTTCCTGTCCATCTGGTCACCCATCTTTGTTGGTATCATCCTAAATTGGTAGAGAATTTTTAAAAAGTTGGTGTGGAAAGAGCAATAACGAGCATTTTATTGACACTAGTAATTACACTGAGACTGTTGTACCAAGTATATTATTTAAACAAATGTTTAAAGAACATGTAAATAGGCTCAGGCTGAACACTTTCATTCTCTGTATTGGACACAAATATAGGCAACCCCCAATTCCAGCTTATGGAGTATATACAACTGATAGAGCTGTTGCAATGGTAGGAAAGAAGACTCAACTATGTCAGATGATGACCGTGTTTATTATAGGAAATTAAATGAATATAAAGGAATATAAAATCATGCATAAAATTAGTATGGAGCTAGGTAAGTATTTGAGAATAAGTATGGCTTATAGTTATGTCTGTGGTGAAGCCAGACTGCCTGGTTTGAACACTGCCTCTCCACAAAGTAAACTGTGTGATCTGTGGTAAATGACTCAACTTTCCTGGGTGCCTCAGTTTCCCCATCAATAAAATGATAATAATAATAATAATATGGCCTGATTTGATGGTTAAGTAAGTCATACATGGATATTACACAACAATACAACGTGTCAGTTTGGTATAAAATACTGGCAATGTTAAACAAAAAATATGTCAAGGGGGTGGGAATATGGGTGGTTATTAACTTTACATCTCTACAAATTTGTTGTATTTTCACTCAAAACAAACAAAACAGTTCTTGGAGAAATGATCTGGTTTCAATTATATTTATGTTTTGTGGTTCTTTTTATGAAATATGAGGAGCCTAGCCTATGACTATATGTTTCTTTGTTTCTTGTAAAATAATGTCAGATGAAAACGCTAATGGATTGGGAGAGAATGTTATATTTTACTTTTTAAAATAATTGGCAGATATTGAGTTCTTTTTGACCATGGCTTTCTTAAGGAAGGATATGGAAAGGGTGAGGGGGATTTTTCAAACAAAATTACTAAGAGCATCGAGCTTGTCATTAGAGAATGCAAATTGGATGTGGTCTTCTCTGATATACTTGCTTCTGAACTGTTTGCAACTTTGCCTCCAGACTCAGGCTGCACAATTAGAACCAAATCTTAGGAATACAGGATTTATTTATTTTTGTTTTTAAAGATATGATATGAATTCAATTTTTCATGAGCTGTTGCACATGCAGTATATTACATGCAACTTAGTGTTGAGTGGGGTGTGAGGAAGTATATTCACTAGTCCCCTTGGAGATGAAAAGAAAAAGCTTCAAAATGAACCTTGATGTATCAGCCTAACCTTAGACTCTTACCCTAACTTAGCATCTGAAAGAAAGGCTTTTGTTCCCTCCTTGTATGCCACTTACACCCTGAAGTTCTGTACAGTAGGCAGGCCCAGAGAAACACATTTGCTCTATTCTGGAAGGGGTCATGGAGGACTCTTTCAACATAGCCTCTCGTTTTCAAGATTGTTCTTTCTTGGGTGGTGGTTGTGGCAGCTTTCGTTCTGTAAAATATGGCAACATAAAACAAAACAGTCACCGTCAGGCCAAAATGACTAGAAATTGCTGAACAAAGCAGGCAACAGCTCCAGATGGAGAATAATGAAAAGCAGACCATAGTTCATTCAGATACTCAAATGCAAGGACCAAAAAAAGGCTATTGTACAAGTCACAGAGATTTGCACTGCTTTGTTTTTTTTTTTTTTTGTTTGTTTGTTTGTTTTCTGCTTTTCTCCATATGTTTCCCTCTGGGTCCAGTATATTTACTAATTTAAAAAGTCAGGGAAAATTAAGTGAAAGAAGCCATTGAAAACATGGTGTAAATCTTCAATGAATTTACTTGTCTCTGCCTTTTCCTGCTTTTTAAGTTTGGCTTCCTCTATACCCCTCCGCACATTATTTTTTCTGACAGGCTATGTGTTTAGAGCAGAGGGAATGAGTAATGGATATTCCATAGAAACTTTCCATGCCTAATAGCCATAGGATATAAGTGTAGTTAGCGTGTGCCAAGCATACCAACTTCTAAGAGTTTGAAATACTCCCTTCTGCCTTTGTTGTCACAAGCTGGTTGAATTATATTTATGGAAGCTCATGTTGCCTTTAACATTTCACTGGACCCTTAAAATCAGAGTTGAAGACAAGTATCTCAAAGTTCTGAAATCACCCATGGAGGATATCATTCATTCTTTATTAAATGAAATCATAAATTGTTATTTCTTCTGTAAGAAAAATAATTCTGCTTGCCCTACTAATTTTATAGAGAGGGATAGAACCCTCCTAGATTGTTTCAAGGTGGGGTGTGAACGAATCCATTTGGCAGTTGCAGACACATGGCCATGTTACACATTTTTAGAAAAGATTTATTTATTCATTTTTAGAGAGAGAGGATGTGTGCACAGGTGGGGGTAGGGATAGAGGGAAAGAATCCCAAGGAAACTCCCTGCTGAGGGCAGAGGCCAATGTGGGGTTCAACCCCACAACCCTGAGATCATGATTTGAGCTGAAATCAAGAGTCAGGTGTCCAACAGACTGAGCCACCCAGGTGCCCTGCACATTTTTTTTTGAAGTATTTTAGGTAACTAAATATAAGGCCGTGTACTTGGGTAGATTTAGAAGTATTCAATTTATTTATCATTTAATTTTCTTCCTGAGAGACTTATATAGCAAATGAAGGAGGTATGGGTTTCTATATTAAACCAACAAACATGGAGGAAGGAGTAGATATTATATGTTGTCATATTTTTATGTAAAATCATTGTAGGACGTGAGGTAGCCCTTCCCTATGGACATGCACCTGGGTGGAATATATATGTGTAAATGGAACTATTTGGTTTCCAGAAAATAACATACCTGCCCTGGGCTTCTCTACACAGAAACAAAGTAGGTAAAGAAACTAAACATTGTGGAAAGCCTTGTTTCTAGTACCTGTTATTTCCCCAAATCAGTGCAAACTAAAATAAATGTTCTTTGAAATTTATGAGTCTGAGGAATTACATTTTGAGGGGAATAGGGACCTCCCCCAGGTGGGCTCACAGTCTATTGAGCAAGAAGCCCGTGAAGCAAAATGACTTGAAGAACACATTTATTCAATTTTCAAATAATGGGATTAAGTTTAAAAAAAAGCCAAAAACATCGCTCTTTAGACAACTGCATTTCCCTTTGGAAAATGAAATGTGTGATATTTCTCTGAACTTCTTTTGTGAAGTTTCATCTATTCCAGTATTAATTTTCCCACTAATCACATGTAATCAATATATAAACATATTTGCTTCATTTCGTATTGATATTGACTTTTATCTTCATTTCAGAAAATGTTAGTTTGTGTAGGAACTTCGCTAACTTATGTCAGTATATCAAGCTTACTTAGAATCATCCTCTAGGTACCATTTACATAGAGTTTTCATTCTGGACATCTTTTGAAAAAAATAAACTGCCAATTTTTATAATGTTAGAGCCAGAGTTTGGAAACAATAACTTCTTTGAAGGTAAATGGTCTCCATTTGTTGTCCCTAGTTTCTGTAGACACCTACAATCAAAGTTATATTCTCCTGTTAAAAATAATCCTTCCAATCCTGTTATTTCCAGTTCAGAATATTAAATGTTTTGGAGGGTTCCTTATTATTTTTTTTAAAGTTTGTTTTTGTTCTTTTTGTTGTTATTATTATTTATTTATTTATTTTTTATTGTTTAGAGAGAGAGAAAACTCAAGCAGGCCAAGGGTAAAGGGAGAGGGAGACAAAGAATCTTAAACAGGCTCCACACCCAGCATGGAGCTCCATCTAAGGACCCTGAGATTATGACCTGAGCCCTGAGCCGAAATAAAGAGTCGGACACTTAACTGAGTCACCCAGGGGTCCCTATTATTATTTTATTTTATTTTTATTTTTATTCTGTGTTATCTTTGAGAAGTCTTTGAAATAAATGTAAAGCAAAATATATACTTCCATCTTGTTTTGGTGGTCATACAACTATGCAAGTTTCTTTAAAAGTCTTTTATAGCAGGGCACTTGGGTGGCTCAGTGAGTTAAGGCCTCTGCCTTTGGCTCACGTAGTGATCTCAGGGTCCTGGGATTGAGCCCCACATCGGGCTCTCTGCTCAGTGGGGAGCCTGCTTCCCCCTCTCTCTCTGCCTGCCTCTCTGCCTACTTGTGATCTCTCTCCCTCTGTCAAATAAATAAAATCTTAACAAAAAAGTCTTTTATAGCTATATATTTACTCAGCATTTGATTGTGATCATTTTTAATATACTGACTAGGCAAAGTAAAACTATCCACAGATATTAAATATAGTAGGTAACACTGCTATTTTAAGTATAAAATTATATTTGGCATCATTTAATACTATAACCTACCTTCTTCTTTGCACATGCAGAAATTATTTTATTGGAAAGAAATTTTAATAATTTTTATGAAGTTTAAAATGGCTTAAAAATAAAATGGTACAGTAATATTGTTTCCTCCCATAATCTGAACATGACTTTTTCCTAATCCATATTTTCTAACTTAACAGAAATCCTTTTATTCAGATATTCTGTTTGCTTTCCTGCTTCTGTGTTTCAGTTCCCTATTTTTAGAATTTGACTTTTGTTAATACATGTAAAATGCTCTCTCTTCTTACCTCATCTAGTCTATGTCAATTATTTCTTCCTCAGTTCACCTTTTCAAGGCGTTTTCGCAAGTCTCTTCCCATCCTGCTTAAACACTTTACAGGGGCGCCTGTAAATAATGGGTTACTCAGTCCGTTGAGCATCTGACTCTTGATTTCTGCTCAGGTCATGATTTCAGGGTTGTGGGATTGAGCCACGTGTTAGGACCCACTCTGGGTGTGGAGCCTGCTTAAGAGTCTCTGTCTCCCTCTACTCCTCCCCTTTGACTCACTGTGCACTCTCTCTTTCTCTCTTTCTTAAAAAACAAAAACAGAAAACATTTTACAATATTACCACCTTTGAGCATAATCTGGAGTCAAAGATCTTATGCCACTTTATCACTCTTGGCTGTTGTGCTTATAATCTAGATATTAAAACTCAGGATTCTGATGGAACTTATTTCCTATTGCTAAGGTATTGAGGAAATAGGACAGTTCATGATGGTTGCTTAGATTCCAGAGGCTTTATCTTTCTCTCTGGGAGCCTTGGATCTTGCATCAATGGAAGGAAGGAACATGGCCAGATACATGTTCTACAGGTCTATAAGAACACCAGGGGTACAAAAGACATACATATATACATGTTTCCTAGATTTATTCTTTAAGCATTTTAACTGAGAATATTTTATGAGAATTGAATTATCCCTTTTATTGTTTGAAATTATGTTTTCACTCTTCAGTAATATCATAAATATATGGAAATGCCAATATGGTAATATATTTTAAATAACATGTAAATTATAGTAATGTAGAGTGGACAGGTATGCTATATGATTGTGCCCAGTTTATCAAAATAAATGTAAACTTGTAATACTATATAAATAAATATCCTTTCAAATACAGGATTTCAAAACATGCAGATTTTGCAAAAGAAACCCCGCTTAGTTCTTGAGGGATTTTCCAAAAGAAGTCTATTCCATGAAAATATTGCTAAGTAATAATTTTATTTCTCTTGGACAAGTTATATAACATCTCTAAACATCCATTTCCTCAGTTGTCAAATGACATAATATATATCTACGATGAAAAAAGTGTTTTTAGAATTACCTGGAACCATGTCTGTAATATATCTAGTACGTACATCAAGTAAAGTTTTCTATGGCCTTGGACATGGATTTTTTTCTCATAGGAATCAGATTTTTTAGAGCTTCTACATATCTTACATAATTTAATGTAATTCTGAGTACATTTTCAGTACTCAAGGATCGTGTATTTTATGAATTGACACATTAGTTATTGAGCCTCATTTGTTAATAGCAGAAAGTATGAGTACTTAAAGGATGTTTTTTTCATACACTTTGGTGTTGGCTATTTGATAGTCCTCAGGATTTTTCAGGGCCTCTAAACTTTATGTCTTTGAGAACGAACACGTTCCATCACAGTAGCAGGTGGTGGAATTCATTCTAATTGAATCAAATAGGTTCTGAAAAAAATATGCTTCTTTGCTCACCCTTTGTTATGTTGTTCACTTCATAATGTTCACAAGTTCAAAGGTAAAAAGAAAACAAAAAGAACAAGGCTAAAGATTCTTGCTTCCTTAGTTTTGAAATCACAGTGAAGGTATATTTAGTTTAAGATATGGTTAATAGTCGTTTGACTTGATACTTGTCATTGTTCTTATTGACTCATTGGTTATTCGTGCTGCTATTAAAATAATTTTTTTCTGTCTTTAGTAAAGAAATGAGCCCCCCAGAGTATGAAAGAGAAAAACTTGTGCATGTGGATAAAAGGCCCCCAAAACTATAAAAACATAAATTGAATTTGAGAGATGAATGTATCATGTATTATGGTTCTGCGAGTGACTCTAAGCTCAAATGTCTGTCCATAAAATGTTGGCGATATAAGGTCTCTATTTCATATGATCATTTTAAATACTGGGGTGATTTCCTCCCTGTGTTGTGGAATAAGAAAAAATAGCAAGGTCTACATTTAATCTGTATTACGTCTCTTAAGAAAAGGTCAGCTCATTTTAATTGGTAGACATCCAGATAGACCTATTGATCATTCAGCTTATATCAGTCTTGAGTTGGAAGCAACCTGTGTTCATACAGCATCTTTGGAACACCTTCTCTATGACACTTATAAAGATACAGCTTCTCTCAAGAAGAAATAGTAAGATGCTGCAGATATCACAGCCGTTCATATTCTCAGGGCTTGTCTTCTATGGGAAAAGCCAGAGATAAAACAAAAGATTTTAGGGAAGTGTGAAAGAACATACTGAGCTTTGGTATAAGGATGATGTGGTAAATAACTGCATTCGAGACTGTACTGAAATCACGTAAAATTCCAGGAGAAATATACTCTAAGCTACCTTGGAATTTATGTCTTTGGGTTACTTCTATTACAATAGATAATTGAAGTGGAAAGTATACATTATCACTGAAGGAATGAATGAAATAAAAGCTATTTTTCTGACAAAGAGAATTATGTGAGGTGAAGTTAGAGGCTCGTTTTAAAAATATTATTAAAACACTACGGTTAAAAAGTCTCTCAAGGGATTTCATGAGGTATTTTTGAATAAGAAGAGGTAAAAGATCAGAAAATCTTTAATTTCATATGTAATACTTAAATTATGACTAATACTATATATTTTCATAGAGAAGCAGGTGATGAATTTGAGACTGATTTGACTAGAGGAAACCTTTTTAATTTTTTTAAAATAAAATTTGTGTATATTCATTTGACGTTATGATGACTTGACATGCATATACATAGTTAGCCAATTACTGTGTCAAGCTAATTAACATATCATATCCCCACAAAGTAATTTTTGTGTATGTATGATGAGATCACTGAAAGCTACTCTCAGAAAATTTCCAGTATTCAGTGCTGTATTAACAGTAATCATCATGCTGTACACTAGATCCTTAGACACAGTCTTCCTACATAGGAGCCATTTTGTACCCTTAGATAAACATCTCCCCATTTCCCCCAATGTTTTGTCACTGACAATCACCTTTCTATTCTCTGCTCTTAAATATTTGGCTTCTTTTAGATTCCCCATACAAGTGAGATCATGTAGCTATTTGCTGATGTTGTTTTTTGTTGTTGTTTTCTTTGTGTGGCCGGTGTATTTCATTTAGCATAATGTCCTCCAGATTCATCCATGTTGTTACAAATGACAAGCTCTCTTTTTTTTAAAGCTGAGTAATATTCAATTGTATACATATACCACAATTCCTTTATCTATTCATTTGTCAACAGACATTTAAGTATTTTTCCTGCTTTGTCTATTGTGAATAATGCTCCAACACACATGGGGGGGGCACGTGTGTCTTTGATGTATTGATTTCATTACCTTTGGATGTATACCCAGAAGAGGGATTGCTAGATCATACAATAGTTCCATTTTTAGTTTTTGAAGAACCTCCACACTGTTTTCCATAATGGCTATAGTAAATTAAATTCAACTAACAACGTATAGGGATTCTTTTTTTTCCCCCACATCATCACCAGGATTTTTTATATCTCATGTTTTTAATATAACCATTCTGACAGGTGTGAGGTGGTATCTCATTGTGGTTTTGACTTGTAATTCTGTAATGGTTAGTAATTCTGAGTATCTTTTCATATACCTGTTGGCCATTTGTATGTCTTCTTTGGCAAAATGTCATTCAGATCCTTTGCTCATTTTTTAATAGGTTGGTTGTTTCTGCTCTTGAATTATATGAGTTTGTTATATATTTGGGATATTAACCTTTTATCAGATGCATGGTTTGAAAATATTTTCTCCTGACTAAATAAAAACTTAAGAAGCCAAAAATTCCTGGTGTGCCTGGATGGCACAGTTAGTTAAGCACTTGACTTATGGTTTGGGCTCAGGTCATGATCTCAGGTCTGTGAGACTGAGCCCAGTGTTGGGCTCCACATTGGGTGTGGAGCCTACTTGGGATTCCGTCTCTCCCTTTGCCCCTCCTCTTTTTCCCTGTCTCCCTCTCTAACCAAAAAAAAAAAGAAGAAGAAGAAGAAGAAGAAGAAGAAGAAGAAGAAGAAGAAGAAGAAAAAACCAAAAAATTCCCATATGAAAGTGGAATTTTCCCATCTCTCTCAATTTCTAACCATTGTTTTTGAACCAAATTAGAATAACTCCAGGTGAAATAGATATATATTCGTGTTATTCTATATTAATATATTTAACTATATATTTATTATACACATATAAGTACTTGTGTATGTTCCATATAAGTGCATGCATATGTCAGTATGTCTGTGTGTTTGTGTGTGTGAGAGACGGAGATGGGAAAAATATACATGAGATACTTAAATTCTAAGAGAATTTTAAAAATCATAATCTAAAGATTTGCCTTAAAGCTTAGGCTTAATAAAATGTAATTTGTTAAAAGAAGCTTGAAGTGAAATCCCCGTAGTTGTTTGTAACTAAGCATCTGCTGTGTTACATAAACCAAAGAGGTCCTGGGGAAGTTGTTCTGCCTTAGATAGTGGTCAGGTTCTTTGTGTCTTTTTCTCTATTTTGGGAGGATAGTATAAGACAAGTCATAGAGATTCAACGTTGCATATTCAATTATCAAATGAAAGCTCATTCATGCATTGATAAAGTGTATATATGGTTGAAATCTGTGTAAAAATTTAACGTTTCTACTTTGCATCATTGTATGTCCACCAATTATGTCCTAGTAATATGGACTATTAATACAACTAAATATCCTATTCATATCCTATGCTTTCCAATTCAACCTATCTTTTCTCTTTTATGTCTTCCCCTAGTTACTAGTCTAGAGCCAATCCTTTGGCTCTGTTCTTGTTAAGGACATTATTTTTTTAAAGTATATAGAGTATAACTTTCCAGATAAGATTATTTTGGTTTACAAGGGAGCTTCTATAGACCATAAAAAACCAGCATGGTATAAGAATGGGTAGAAGCATCAGACTCATGTCAAACCAGAAGATAGTTCATCCGTTTGGGGAGGAAGACTTTTAGTACCCCTATTAAACTGCAGTCTTGCGTAGCATCAAGGGCTACTAGACCTATCAGCATTCACCAATACTTTAATCTTTCCCATCTAAATTCCCTTAAGCATAGGAAGTAAACTCTTCAACATATTTTCCACCATCCTAGTGACCAACCAATCAACCAGTGAGCCAAATAAATTACACACTAATGGACCAGGAATAGATAGATAGGTAGATAGATAGATAGATAGATAGATAGATAGATAGATAGATAGAAGTGAACCCCAACAGTAAAGATCAGGAATGGTGCCTTTGGTTTGTTTGCCCAGGAGAGAAGACCCGCTTAATCCAGTGAGTTGGGGAATGAGTTGATGAGGAGCTGTAGAGTCCTCAGAAATGTGGTAAGCAGTGGTTATGGGGACAGGAGATATATTTATACTGATATGCTGTGCAGCTCGGCCTTGGTTCAAATAGTGGTTAGGCACACTGGAGTCTATAAGTCTCTTAGAACATTCCTGTCATTCATCAAAAGGGAAGATTTGTCTAACAAAAGAATGTTGTTTGGCTACAACACTGCTTAAAAGTATTTAGATGAGAATCCTTTTTAGTGGAGGCTAAATCACTGTTAATTTTCTTAAAACCAGCCCACTTCACTCCCTTGCGTACCTGCTTAGCCCCTGAAGGCATGCACGTCTTCAACTTTCAATAGCCTGTGCCTTTTTGAAGGGCTATCAAGTAATTTCCAGAATTATTCTCTATCCCCATTTAACAATGGGGAAGCAAATCTGGAGAAGTTGGTCAAAGTCTAACCTTCTGTTATTTGCTCTTCCTTCCATAAAATAATTCCCATAAATAAGGCTAGCAGTAAATGGTCCTGATGTTATTAATGACAGGCAGACACAAGGACAATGTTTTCATTTTGTGTAAAGGCGGATGGTTTGAAAAAAATAAAAATAGATTAACGTGTTGCACCTTTTACCTACCCACTTTCAGTCCACTGTAAATAGCATTGACTGAGGGTTCTTGCTCTTTCCTGTCACTAGTGTGGCTATAAAAGGGCATGCAGATTGTGCCTTGAAAGCATAGGTACCTTTTGAAAACATTTTGACCGTTTTGTTTCATTCCATATATTGTTTTTTTGGTTTTTTTGTTTTGTTTTGTTTTTTTGAGAATGGTTTTCTGTTCACTTCAGTTTTGCACTTAAGTTATATTGACAAATATCTAGCCTTCTACCTGGGTTAACTTTAAAGTGAGCAGCAGTTTAATCAATTTTAAGTGGAAAAATATCACAAGATTATGGATGGCAGTGAGAGGACAAAATGCGGTTGATAATTTCCCTTCCTCTCAGGGTTCAGAATGAGGCATCTGCTTTCTTAAAGGGCCTGTGTGGTAGAGTTTCAGAGCAAATGCTCTCTTTCATCTTATTTAAGTTCTGTTTGGCTTGCCTCCTGTGTTTGCTTATGAGGATAAGGTTAAGACCTCTGAAGAGGCCACTCTATCCCAATTACTTACCCAGGCTCCCCTCTTTCCTTTAAATAGTATGCACTTAGCTGTGGACAGTGGTTTGGGGTCATTATCTCCTTGATGGATGAACCCAGGGACAAACAACTAATTTCTTACTTGGATTCTAAGAGTATGATAAAGCTTGATCAAAAAGACTTTGAATGTTTTGAATTTATCCACAAACCAGACCTTGCCGCAAAACACACAAATGCCTGTGTCAGTTTTTCCTTTTTCAATCTGGTTTTTCTCAAAAGGATCTTCCCCCAGCCACAGAGTTCCCTATTGTCTCAAGTTGCCTTAAAGCTTCTAACTCCAAACCAAAGGCTGCCTGGTCTTTCATTCCCTTGTGTTTTAAAGAAACTTTAAGCATCTGTGATTAGTTTGCTGAACAGCTCTATTTAGGCACATGTTTTATTCCCTTGACTTCACTCTAGAATCCCTTGCCCAAGTTTGGAGTCTGAATTGTTAGAATGTTTGGACTGTAACGCCATTTCTTCCTTGTCTAGTCCCTGAGAATTATGTCTCAGGTCCAATGTTCTCCTTCCGAATGCTTATCTTATAACCATTACTGGGACCATTGAGAGAATTACATTACTTCTCCAACACCATCATTTTCATGTAGTCTGTTTTTGTTGATGGAATTTTTGTAGGAAGTAGTGTAACAGCAAGGCAGTCATTTTATATTTATAATCAAAATTAAGTGATTGTTAGGAAGGGCATGGGTGTATTTTGTTGAGTTTCTTGTCAATCTGAATTGTTATTATCAATAGGAATCTATGAATTCCTTATGCATCGGAAACCATAACATCCTATATAACTTGGCATCCATTTTCCTCCTTAGTAACCAGCTCGTTTTGACATTGCTAGTCCCTTGAATTTTTTGGACAAACAAGGGGAAAGGCATGTAAAGGCTTTCTCATTTAGATTTAACTCAAGAGGTAAAGCATTACCTGAAGCTCTATGTGGCAAATGGTTTCATTTGGGCTTTGTTCTCTAAACAATTTGTAGATGGTTGTGTTCAGAATTCCCAGCCCTCATTAGCTAACTGCACACATGTGGAAACACAGAGCCTATGACCTTCAGATCCACTCCAGAAACTTGGTCTCCAAGTTTAGAGAGGAAATGCTTCCCTCTCTTTAGCCAGAAACCAGACTGATTATTTTGTCCAGGTCACACATACGTTGGAGCTATCCCAGTCAGCAGGGGAAAAAAATGACCTCCCGGGTAATGTGTGCGTCATTAAGACTTAACTGTGTCCTTGGTCCAGGGAACAGAAGCTCACTTAAAGTGCACAGAACCGTAGGATTTTTTAATCCATAAAACATCAAACCAAACTAAATGGAAATTATTGATAATTGGTGAAATTATTGATCGTTTCTCCATGAGGAATCAACCAAGAAAAAAAAATTAATTTAGAAGGGCAGTAGAGATGCCTCTTTTTTTTTATTAGATTCATTTAAAAGCAAAGTGTTTTTTTATGACTGCATTTCAAGAGTCACTAAACTTCCCAACCCTTTGAGAAAATAAACTTAATCATGTTTTTTCCAAAGAAATGATATTTTAAGTGTGGGAAAGCTAGAGACATTAATGCAATCTTTGCATTATATCATTGAAGCTCAGAAATAACCTAAATATGCAAAAATGGGGAATGACAGAATTCTGGTTAAAACAATGGAGTGTTTTACAACAATTTAGAAAGATAATTATTAATACTTTGAAACAGTATGAAAAACTAGCTGCAGTATGATGTTAATTGAAGAAGAAAAATAGAAAAATCTATGTATATTTTTCTATAACTAGGTCAAAATATGATGTATGATGATTACTGAAGATATTTTTGCTTGAGAGGTGTTATTACTGGTTGACACTTAGGTCTTCTCCTCTGGACTGTGACTTTCTTGAGAGAGTAAACATATTTTACTATATCTGCACAACCAACACCTAGGACATAATAAGGATTAGTAAGTATTTCTCAGTTAACCCATTAAAAGATGGAAAAAAGAAAGCTAATTACAAAATCATATTCAATATCTGAACACAATTCTATAAAAACAATGCAATCAGAAGGCTAAAGATTTGAAGGAATCATGGAACGGTGATTATAGATTACAAGGATTCTTTGTATGGTGATATATTGATTTTTGAATTTCCATTATATTTAAAAAATAGTTGTGCTGCCTGGAAAAACAATGATAATGAGCAGTGTCAGCGTAATTTAACAGTATTAAAATGCAAAAGAAGAAAACATTCGTTTATTCAATAATGAGCAAATTTAAAGATGTATATCTTCATTAAAATCTAATTGTATATGTAAATTTGGGGGATCTCTATCATTTGAAATGAAATGTCAAAAATGATAACCTTCAAATTATTCATCGCAGAGTATAAGGCCTTTCATGATCTGACCTGTCCTCTACTCTCTAACACAAAGGTTACTGTGCGTCTTGGATAATGTGAGCCCTGTGGCATTCTGGGACTGCTGGAACATTCAAATTGTAGTCTCTGTGACTAGCACAACTGGAATTATGTAATGAGCAACTCACATGGACACACAGATGGCCCTGGTCAACTCTCATCTCTTACTATATGTCCAACCATACCTGGTTACACGCCATGTGTAAAGGCATCAAGGTACCTATTCCCTTTGCTTGAAACGTCATCCATGACAACCCCCCCCAATTAGTAATAAAGTATGGTATTTATTGAGCACTTACTAAGTGTACAGAAGTTATGCTAAGAGCTTTATAAACATTATGGCAGTCAAATTGTTATAATTATCTCTCCAGTTTATAGAGGTGAGAGACAAGGAAGTTGTTCGAGTCCCCACAACTATAAAATAGAAAATATGGAATAGAAATTCAGGGTTGCTTTGTCCTGAAGCCTGGCTACTTGACCTCTCATACGTCTTCCCTCTCCTGTGCTGTTTTTCTGCTCTTGCTTGACTTGCAAGACTCAGCTGATGAGCACTAAGTCTTCAGAGCCTTCCTTTCCCCCCATCCCTGCCCAAGCTGACTCAAGGATGCTTTCTCTGTATCCCTTAAGAAAATCTCTGCTCTCCCAAAATTCCAGCCAGCGCTGAACAAACTGCGTATAAGCAGGATTTTTCTTTGACTATGGGCCTATCAAGAACAAGAATTATATACTTCTTCAGAAAAAAATAAATAAAGACTCTATCTTTTTCATTTCTCATTCACGTGTACTTAGCACATGCTTGAAATGTGAAATACTTATCCAGTGAATGTCTGGGAGAATAAAATAACAAATGGCTTAACCACACCTTAGATTCTCAGTACATGGAGGTAGTACCAAGAAGTCACCATGTATGTGATTTTGGTTGTGATTAGAACCTGGGACAAAATCGTAGCCATTTATCACATAGCTGCAGTAAGCACAAGACCTTGTTAAGAACATTTAGACTCGGTACTTGGGCAGATTCATTTGCCTTTTTTAAACACAGCCTTGATCATGTCCCTTACCTGCTGAAAACCTGTAACTTGTTACTCCATTCTTCATTGAGTCTGAATTCCTCGGTATGGGTTTAAAGGACCTGTATAATATGGATCAACTCACAGTGCTGTTCATTCTGTTTCAACATTCACCTTTAACGCTAAGCAGACCAGGCACTTTAGTCTCCCAACATATCATGCTTATACCACTGTTGGGTTTTTTTTTTTTTTTTAAAGATTTTACTTATTCATTTGACACAGAGAGAGAGATTACAAGTAGGCAGAGAGGCAGGCAGAGAGAGAGAGGAGAGAGGAGGAAGCAGGCTCCCCGCCGAGCAGAGAGCCCGATGCGGGCCTCGATCCCAGGACCCTGAGATCATGACCTGAGCCGAAGGCAGTGGCTTTAACCCACTGAGCCACCCAGGCGCCCCCACTGTTGGGTTTTAACTCAAGTCATCCTCCTCCACCCCAGAATACCCTCCATATTCTTCTTTCCTGCAAAATTATTAACAGACACCATGCATTTCTCTTGGTGTCGCTTAAACCACAAGGCACTGGGGTCCCACTATGTGCCGGGATTTATCTGGTGTATTTTATAAACATTTTATCAGGAAAATAATTTGAGTTTCCTTTTGGTTAACGACAAAGGAGAAAATCTTTCAGTGGGGACAGAGAGACTTGATTCAAGCCAAAAGTTGATTTCTAAAAATAAGTTTGACTCTCAAATGTAACGGTGATTCAAATAATGCGTTGTTGTGTGTCAACAGAAGACAGCAGAAAACTAGTTCTGTGCTTGGGTGTTTTGTGTGACTCTAATACTAACTATATAGCATTTGTGAAGAAGAATTTTTACCGAGAGTTGGTGCCTCTGTGAGTCTCTGTGTTTGGTCTACTGACGATCCCACGTCAAAAGACTTCAACCCTATATTTAGCCCAACACTTTGCTAATGTCTGCTGCCGGTTCTAAAGGGAAACATGGAAAAAGAGTTTGAACTGGTAGGCATAAAAAATGGAAATTATGGGCCCTTCTTATAGGACCATCATCTATAAAGAATAACACCCAGTTTGCGTTTAGTTGGAGAATATTGCTCAATCATTCACCGTTTATAAGAATAATAACAAAATGGGATTTTCATATTAGGACTTAAAAGTTGAGGGGTCCCACTGTGTCTTAGGAAAGACTAAAAACACATGTGTCACAAGACTAACTGAAAACAGAAATTTCATATCTGTTCATGTTCAGAGTCACTTTGCTGACACTGTGCTCCTGAGTTTGGAATTCCTTAGAGAGCAGAAGTTGGAAAGTAAAAGGCGAGCTTTTCCAGTAACATTTGGTTTAAATTTATCTGCAATTAAAATTCTTATGTTATGGTAGTAATATTTTTCGTTTCTGGGTTTCAGAAACATTCGTGAATGTTTCTGATACATTTAGCGAAGGCCTCCCTTTTCCTATAATTTCTAACCATTCATTCTGATTTAATAAAAATATAAGGCAAGAGAGAGAAGAAAATGGGAAAATCTGTACCATGGAAAGGTCGTCTTGCCTGTCTCTCCACAGATAGTCCTCAGGATTATTTAAGAACTGGAGGATTGCTCTGCTATTATTATACCATGCTGGATAGTAAAGAAATATATCACGTGTTCCTAAATTTTGGATATGAGCATTTGAACATGGTTTCAAAAAAGGAACTTATTCTCTAGATGTAGCATGTGATGAGTGCAACCAGAGAATTTTGATTTACCTGACATTGCAGTGTGAATTAAATTATTATCTAGAGACTGTGAATACCACATGAATCCTTCTTCACTGTAATAACTGAAATCTATAAGACTCTCCACCAATATTCCTGGACTAAGTAACCTAAATTGTCTTGAAACTTTAAGATTTGATCTCAGGATGTAAATATAATTCCATTTATTTACACTTTCCACTTGATATTTGATCCAGCCTGCTCTAGATTTCCCTTTTCACCAAGAAACTGACCCAAAGACTTGAGAATTAATACCAAGGAAATTTCAGGGAAAAATAAAAATGAGAACAAAGTAAACAAGACAAAAGCAGTGGTGGGGAGAGCTATAATCCTTCCTGTTCCTTGTAGAGCAAATCTTAGACAAATTGTAGAACAATCTTAGACAAAGACTGTCCAGTATTTCAGATTCAATGGCGTGTCAACAATACTGTGTACTGGGCTTCCAACTTTGGCATTTAGAGTACATACATATGTATGTGTGTATATATATATATATATATATATATATATATACATACATATACACACACACACACACACACACACACATATATATATATATATATATATATATATATATATATATATGTGCAGAGGAGTATTCTGACAATCCATCTTTTCTTTATAATCTTTGCAGCAGTTCCAAAAGTCCTTAGCTGGAGGATATATTTGGAAAGTGCTGCTTTTCTGCTCTCAACACATTCAGGTAACCATTCCAAAGCTGCTAAGGTTCCACTTGAGAGGTAACTTGCTATTACCATTTGTGCTGTGTGTCATAAATGGGCCCTATTATTTTCAGCGAGACCCCTTAGCAGCAGTTCCAAAGGAGCGGCTCGAGATTTGATTATACAGGTCTCTCTCCTGAACACATCCTTTCACATTTGACATTTACACTGGTTGCGGATTTTTATGTAACTCATTAGAGAGCAGTCTGAACCTTAAAAAGGTGTTAGTCTTCCTAGAACCCTCTGGCAAAGCAAAGTCTTTTATTGGACTTAAATGTTTTGAATTGAAACCTGTATTTGTCTGATTGGAAAGTATTTCAGGGAACAGATTTTGTTATTTTTCTAAGTGAGGCTGCAGGAATTGAGCTGGAGATATCACTGACCAAAAAGAATTTTTTTTTCTTTTTTCCCTCAAAGAGCTAAGAACCAAAGGAAATGACTCCAATGTTTAAAATCCCTTTATTTCCTCTGTGGACGATATCTGTGCAGCTGAGGTGAACCATTCCAGTTGGCCCCCACCCAGACTTTATGGGAACTGAGATTAGGAAGTTGTATGGTCAAAATAGTCATTGTACAAATTGCTTCCAGTCTAAAAACCTCAAAGTTCTTGACAAAGCCATGATTTCTTGCCACATTTTATTTTTTTCACATGGGTGACTGACCTGTCATTCATTAATTACCCTGCCAGGATTTCTTCAGGTTTTTAAGTTACATATATATTTTTTTCCCCATTTCTTTTGCAGGGAGGAGGCAGAGTTTGTGAGAGAAGTATGCAGGGTTTCTGTAAAACTTCTCTTTGTGAGACACCACTCATTTTGCCCTTTCTGTTGCCTTCTGTTTGAAATAAAATATTGCTGGGTCACAGTCAAGCATATGAAAATGCTTTCTTCCTTTTCCTAATTTTATTCCACACTTTTCTTCTTGCCTGGCTTTTCCATATCTGAGAAGAATAAAATGCTGGACATGGTCTCAGAATTCAACACCCATAACTTTCTTTGACACCATCATGCTCTTTCCCTGGAGAAAAAGAATGCATTCTTCACTCTAAGACATTACATGTCCTCAGCTACCTTCTCCAGCCTGTGGGATCTTATCCATCTGGGCATTTCTGATGCCTAGCATGGAGCCTGCCATGTTTGGCATGTTAAATGAATGGATGAAGCAGGCAAGAACGGGCAGCACATAATAGTGTTGAAATGCACACAATAGGGAGGAGAATGATTATTGCACACTTCTAAAAGTCAGGGATTGTTCTCTGAATTAGGAACTGTGTTGAGAGAGTAGCAATAGACACAATTCTATGTTCCTCTAAAAATGTTTTCCCTGTATCTTATCTACGTCATGGGAAGTCATGCAAGCTGGAGGCTTTCTTGCTTTGATTAATACTATTCTATACCAACCTAAAGCCACTCAGATATTTGTGAAAGTGGCTGCTCTGCTATCTCAGTGATTTTCTTTCTAAGAAGTCTTTGGATTTGATGGGGATTAGTAGTTGTTCTCTAATTTAACATATACAACACATTAAAATGAACTTTAGTCAACTGACATTACCATTGAATGGGATTTACACGTACTACCTGTTTAGTCTCATTTGATTTGATCTGACACTTGTCAAATAACTATTTTTGATAGATCCCATGGTTGGCACAGGGATAAGAAATAGGAAAAAAATATATATATATTTGTAATATATATATATTTATATAATAGCATTTATATACTACTAAAACTATATTTACTTTCATATATAATATTGTATATACAAATATATATTTGCTTTTATATATAATATTATGTATAAATATATATTTGCTTTTATATATACTATTGCTTTTATATCTAGTATATATATTACATATATAAATTAAAAATATATTTATATATATAAACTAAAACTGTATTTTCAAATATATATAACTAAAAGGTAATATGAGCTTTATAGTTAGTATTATTACCTAATGACCAGTGAACACTTTATGCATGTCAGATCTTCTTCTAATGACTTGACATATCTTAACTCATTTAATCCTTACAAAGAGTCTGTGAGATAGGTGTTAAGGTCATTAGAATTTCACAGATGAGGATACCCAGGCAGTTCTCAAGATCATTCAGTCTCTAACCCACAGATCCTGCATCCATGTAGTTCCAAAACGTATGCTCTGAACTGTTAAGTTTGGAGAAGGTGGAGTGGCATGTTTCAGGGAGGAGATGATATTTAGCTTGACTTTATATAGCAGAGATGGTGAGGAAATGTTCACCTAGAAGGGGAAAGGGCATGGCAGTGGCAGGAAGCTTTAGACAGACTTGCATGGCATTTTCTGATGGCCATAAAGTGCAGGGCTTGCGTGTATGGGAACGGTAAGTGATACAACCTGAAGTGCCAAGCTCAGGTCTTATTGTGAGTTTTCTTGAATAAAACCCAGAGTAAAGAGCATATTACAAAGCCAATGGGAACCCAGGAGAGATTCACAGGCAGATGAGAATAAAGTGGCCAGAGCCATGTGTTGGAAAGTCGATTCTAGCGAAGGACATTGGAATGACAGAGGAGGAAGAAAGCTAGATGCAGGTGAGGAGGATGGATCCTTTACCTGGCATTGCTCTGTTATTATAAAAGCTAACAGTGACTGAATGGTGACTTAAAGTATTTTTCCCTGTAGCACACAGAGACTGAAGGGCGGTGATTAATCCAGAGCCAATATGGCAACTCCATCCCTTAGAGACTTAGAAATCACCTACCCTTGCCTTCTTCCACCTGTGGTTGCAGATGGCTGCCCCCAATCCCCTTTAACATTATATTTGCATTTCAGGCAGGAAGAATTCAAGTAGGCTAAGGGGCAGAAGACAAGTGGCAGTTGAGTGTGTCCTTGCTCAAGAGTTTTCCACTTAAGTGTCATTGGCCCTAATCTGTAACATGATCATGGGTTCATGATACTGAGGTGAGGCTGGAAATTGTAGTTTTCACAGCTGGGCATGTTGCCAACCATTAATAAAATAGAGTGCTGGTAGGAAGAGAATTCTGTCAAAGTGGATATTATAATTGTCTGTTTGAGAGTTTAAGAGGACATGGGCAGAGGGCTTTGGAGCAGAAGAGGTAAAGTGGAGACACATATTAAAGATGAGATTCAGGAAGACCTGGGCACCAATAAGATGAGGAAGGCTGAGGGACAGGGGGGATCAAGGCAGACTGTAGTTTCTAGCTTCTGCAACTGGGTCACTGATGGTGGTTCTTAGATGCGGAGCAAAGGCAAATCAATTTTAAGGACAAAAGAGTAGATTTGATTCAGGATATATTGAATTTGATATTCCACTAGGACATCCTGTAAAAAAAAATTGGTAAGTTGGTATAAATAGACCTAAAGGTCAGGAGATGATGATAAAAGGGTCAGGGTCATCTAAACCACAGCAGCTGATTAAATCCCTGAAGGAGGGGTATGGGGTGGCACATAGCAGAAGACTAAAGAGAGGAAGTGTTTAAGGGCAAGCAGAAAAACCCAGAGGAATGGACAGGGCACCATGTCATGAAAGCTAAAGGAGTAATATTTCTAAAAAGGAATAGTCAATGGTGTCAAGTACCTTAAAGATTCAAGGCTGCAGAGAAGACATTGGATTAGTGATTTGGTCGTTACTAGTGTTCAGTAGATGTTGAAAAAAAAACACAAATGTACTGACACATGTCCTTCTTAACTTTGTATGTTGATTTCATATTCTTGCAGAGACTAGTTGTATTTAGAGAAGAGGTTACACAGAAGTCAAGGCAGTTCTAAAATCTACTAAAAGACAAAAATGGTACGTGGGGATAAGAAACATCAAGGGGATATTGACACATACAATGAGTAAAGTTCTAAGTGAAAACATTGAATCTTATGCTACATGCCCTAGTTTATTTTTAATGAATATTCAATCTTGTAGCCTTTGCAAAACTGTGACTTATAGAACATCTGGGAGTAACTAAGAGGACAGGAGAAAAGCCTGTTGTGCATTAGTTAGAGTACCTTGCAGTGCCTACATTTTTTTTTTTAATAGTCCTTGCTTCTTTATTTTTTCTGAGTGCAGGGCTTTCATTAATGCATCCACAAGTGTATATTTGATGACCATTATGCATCTGACACCATACTAGCCACAGACCATTGAGTGTAGCTGGCACCAGGATTATCAAGGACTCAGATTCATTGTGGTTCATTTTGGAGAAATACTAAATGAATATCCAGTTTTCCTATGTGGACCCACAGCCACTTAGCAATGAGTTGTCTCTTGAATTTTAAAAATAGAACAGCTATTTTACAAGTTGTCATGATAGTATTGGGATGATGTCATATGCTGTGTCCGTTTCTTGTTTTAGGCTATAAAGTAGGCAATTCCATGCATGAACACATACATATAATGAAAATGCCTCAGGAAAATATAGAAAGTTTCTATTGTTAATAAATGCATATGGATAGTTCTTCCTGACCTTTTCCATAGTAAAAGAAGGCTATTATTAAAGATACATCCTTTAACAGAAGGGAATATGAAAACATTTATAGGTTTCAGGGTAAATTAGCTACTCTCTTTTCACCTTGGCAGGAAATGTCTAAAGTTTAAGTGACCATTTTCATCTTGTCAACACACTTCACCACTTTCTTTGTTCATCTTTCAAAACTGGTAAGATTTGGTAAGCTTATTCACAGTTTGTGACCCTGAAGGCAGGGGTCCACTTATACACTGTGTGTTACAAGGTGAGAAAGATGACATTTTAATTGTGTCTTAACAAATAAAGTATTCAGTTTCCCCATAAAGATTTTATGGCGATGTTCACACACAAACACAAAACAAACAAACTGAAAATCATGGGGATACTATGTGAGCAAGACTGCTGGGGGGCCACGATAGAGGTGAGAAGGAAGTAATTGCCTTACATAAGCCCTACATGTATTTCTGGGTACCCCCCCCAAAAAAATAATAGCCTGATAACGTTACAGTAAAATTGTCATACCTTCCATTGATAGTTGCAATGCAAATTGGTACAACTCTTCTAGAGAGTAATTTGTTCATATGTTTCAAGGCCCATAGACATTTTACCTTGGCCTTTACACTACTGGGAACTAATCTTGGGTCAAAACCTAATTCAAGAGAAGAAAGTCACCTACAATCTATATAGAAGAAATTATGGGGGCAGAATTGGGGAGGGAGTATGTGAATGAAGAAGATTTAAGAGATTCAAGAAGTGTGAGGTCAATTTGACAGAGTCGGGTGATGGCGAGGATGGTGGAGGGTAGGAAGGTAGAGAATAGAGAGCCTAGAATAACCTGGACAACTGTCTTGGCTCATTCATTTAGAAACAGAAAGCACAAAGAGAAGAACAATACTAGACAGGTTCCACAGGCTTGCATTTAGAACTATTGCATTTGAGAGGTCTGGTGACAAAGTGAAGATGTTGAGTAGGCAAAAATATATGTCTGGGATTAGAACATATCCAGGTTGGGAACATTGATTTGAAAGTCAAAAGTGGATGGCAAGCAGTCACTCCAAAAAGAAACCTAAATATATTTTTATTGAATGGAATACTAGTAAGCATGGCGAGGACTATGTTGCATCTTGGGAAAATTCAAATGATATAATATTAAGTAAAAAATGAGAATGCATTTCTGCAATGATTAGACTTTCTATGTACAAGGAAAGGGACTGGCAAGAGACAACAAAAATGAAAATATTGTAATTTGAGTGGGGAGTAAGATGATGAGGATATTTTCTTTAATTTGCTATTAACATTATTTTTTTAAAAGATTTTATTTATTTATTTGACACAGAGAGAGAGAGATCACAAGTAGGCAGAGAGGCAGGCAGAGAGAGAGGAGGAAGCAGGCTCCCTTCTGAGTAGAGAGCCCGATGCGGCCCTTGATCCCAGGACCCTGAGATCATGACCTGAGCTGAAAGCAGAGGCTTTAGCCCACTGAGCCACCCAGGCGCCCAGCTATTAACATTATTGTTACTATGTTTGTGCCACGTAAATAATTTGAAAGCATATAATAATTTGAAAGCGTACAGGGGCTTAACCTATGTGCTGCTCTAGAATTATGAAACTGAGGGGTGTTCCTAGAAGTTATTGATTTTTAAAACTTTTCATTTAATAAAATAACATATTAGATGAACATGTATCTGAAACAAATAACAGGGGAGCACCATAATTGGAAGCTTTGGTGAGAATCTATACACCTCTTGCTTCCCGGCCCCTCCAACACTTCTGTCACCCCTGAGGTGTGAGCCACGGTTTGAAAACCATCCAGGACTACGCATTTCTCCTCAGATGAGGGTGTGAATGTCAGAGGTCCACCAGAATTCAGGTCTGGTTTACCTGTCAGGCTGGTTTTTGATAGTTTTGAGCTCTTTGATTTCTATCTGCAAATGTCCTCCTTTGCTTTCACACCTCTTGTCAACTAGATCAGTGAGGGTGGCTTTATGGGGTAGCATTTACTACTGCAATCTCAAAATGGCACCTCATTTTTCCCTCCAAAATACATTCACACTGCTGTATTGGTATTCTAATGGAAGTTGTACACTGACATTGTAAGGTATTATCATTATTTGTTTTATTATTATTATTTTTTAAATTTTTATTCTTTGCCCAAGGGGTACAGGTCTGTGAATCATCAGGCTTACATCTTTCACAGCATTCACCAAAGCACAAACCCTCCTCAATGTCCATAACCCATCCACCCTATCCCTACCCTCATTATTTGTTTTGTGGTTAACTTTTTCTGTGACTTATTGATGTATTGAGTGAGTGGCCAAAAACTTTACCTTCGGTTCTAATTAGAGTTTCCAGATAAAACATAGGAGCTCCAATTAAAGTTGAACTTCAAATGAACAACAAACACATTTTTAGTAAAAGTATGCTTAATGTAAGAGTTTTTAGTATAAATGTGTCCCATATAATTACTCTTTATTGTTTACCTGAACTTTTAACCAGACAACCTGTTTTATTTTCAGGGTTTTTGGTTTTGCTTTTTGTTTTGTTTTGTTTTGTTTTTGTTTTTGTTTGTTTGTTTTTTGTTTTTTTGCTGCATTTGGCTACCTTAGTCCCAATATTAAGGTCGTACTTTCATTCTAATGATCTAGACCTAGTGAAGTAGCCATAAGCCACGTGTAGCTACTGTGCACTTGAGATACGCTTAGTCCAAATTAAGATATGAGTGTAAAATACACACCAGGTTTTGAAGACGTAGTACTAAAATAATGATGTAAAGCATCTCATTAACAATTTTAATATTAACTACATGTTAAAATGATAACATTTTGGATAGGTGGGTTAAACAAAATAAAACTAATTTATCCTCTTTTACAATTCTTAATATGGCTGCTAGAAAATATTTATTTACTTATTTATTTTAAGATTTGATTTATTTACTTGAAAGAGAGAACATGAGGGGAGAGGGGCAGAGGGAGAAGCAGACTCCCCGCTAAAGGGGGAAGCCTGATGCAGGGCTGGATCCTGGGGCCCTGTGATCATGACCTGAGCCAAAATCAGACACTTAACTGACCGAGCCACCCGGGCACCCCATAAAAAATTTTAAATTATGTTTGTGGCATGTACTATATTTCCATTGGACAGTACTGATTTTCTAGACCTAGGGAAATTTTAATTTTTTTCGGTCTTATATTGCAGAAGATATTTCCAAGAAGGCAAATAAATACAATCAGCACAGAAGGCTGAATAAAAACCGTACAATCGTACATTTGTATACAAAACAAATGTAGCTCACCTAAACTGAGAAAAATGAGAGTGTACCTTTATGTTGGTGGAAGTAGTTTCATTTGATAAACACTTTGGGGAGGATTAGTTCTTCCAGATCAGAGAATGCATATGTACTATGCACAGATTAATATAAAGGGTATATTATGCTTTATCCCTATCTCTCAACAAAGCACTACAAGTGCTGATTTCATTGTGATTTCAAAGATACATGTACCATTTCCTTATGGATTTCCATCATAACTCATTGGCATTTAATTCTATTCAATGAGGTTATAGAGTCTTATGTCATAGACCCCTAAATTTGGATGGAATCACAATGTATTACTTGCAAAGGTCAAGGTTCATATCAAAACTAATATTAACTGTTTCATCTGCCTGTAATGTGCTTTCCCCAGAGAAGCTGTAGGGTCACTCTTGACCGTGTTCAGGTCTCTGCTCAAATGTCATTTCTTCAAGAGGCCCTCCCATGACAGTATTATCTAAAATAACACCCTGTCACTTTCTCACTCTTATCCCACTATGTTATTTTTTTTGCATCTTTTATTTTATTCCATCCTTTCTTGTACTAAATAGTTTAAGTTGTTTTAAGTAGCATATGTCTTTTCTTTCTTTGTCTTTGCAACTAACATAAAGCTTCATGATGCCCAAATTGTTCACTTCAGTAGCCTCAGAAATTGGAATAAATAGTGCTTAGTTCATAGACAGGTTTTGTGATCCTATGCCTTTCTGGTATTTCTTAGTTTATTTCCTTCTTATTGTTTCTTGTTACTTAACAATTTGTATCTCAAAATTCGAGTTTTAATGAGTCTTTCCCACTTTGGAAGTCAGCAAAACATAGTTCGTGGATCTCTGCTCATTTACTTCCTCTAATTGGGCTCCTAGCCTGAGCCTTGCACGTGCTGGGTGCTGGGAATAACAACAGAGGTCTGGAGAGCCAGAGCTCCAGCCCTCAGTAAGCTTGCGTCCCTGTGTACAATCTCACTCTTAATGGTTTTAAACTTCCTTATTGAACTGAGGTGTCAGAAAATTGAGTCCGTGTTGTGTAAATTTGTGTTGACAAATTTCTTTGCTTTTTTTTTTTTGATGGAAACAATAAAGTGTGGAACACTTGCTTTGTGCCGAGCCCTGTTCTCAGCTCTTGATGTGTATTAACTCACTTAACCTCACTGTAACATTAGCTCTATTGTTATTCCCATTTTTTGGATGAGGAAACTGAGGCAAGAAGAGGCACACAATCAGTAAAGGACAGAGCCAGAATCCAAATGAGAGAAGCTACAATCGGAAGGGACAGAATCAGAATTTAAATCCAGAGAGGCTAGCTCCAGAACCTTCTAACAACCTGCAGACAGAAGGCTTTTGCAGCCACTTATTTATCTACCAAAATAGAACTACTGTTGACCTCTTTGCTGAAAGTTTAAGATCATGAGTTATTTAATCTAGTTTGGGCATGCAGTCAGTTTGGAATGTTCTTTATCTCCATTTAGCATGACCCAGTCTTACCCATTTCACAAGACTTGACATGCTGTAAAATCAAGTCCAGTTAGGAAAACATAAATGCTGCTAGGCAGAGGGATTATTTGCATAGACATGGAGCAGCCAAGAAGCTAAACACAGCCTAGATGGGTGGCCCAGAGGTTAGGATGGCAAGGAACTGCTAGCACATTGAGGTCTGGAGGGATGGAGGGAGGGGGCAGGGTTATAGGAACCTGCTAGCACCTTAGGTCTAGGGGATACTGAAGGAGGTAGGGTTACCATGACCCAGAGGCTAGGACCATCCTGTGAAAGCAGGAACCACAGATGGGCTGTCTGGTGGAAACAGAGATCAGGAGGAGACACTGCAGGAGAGATATATCCTCTTCTTCTTCAGGAGTTTACTCTTCTTTCAGTACCTCCCATTGGTAAGCCTTCTGAGATCCATTTGGCACTGGAGACCGGAGCCTGGAAAATGCACTTTCCTAGGATATACAGCAGATGAATGGTTCTCTAGGCCAACAGATAATTGACCAGTGTACGTGAAGTGTCATCTGAATCCATAACTCCCATGCCCTTCCTTAGTACCTCTCTTCTTTTGTGGCGTTGTAGATGTTAGAATAGTGCTCAGTATATGTGGTCCCTGCTCATAGCGCCTCTTATGTACCAGCACTGTTGCGTGTACTGTTCATGTAGTAATTTTTTTTTAATTCTCACAAGAGCCCTGAAAAATAAGCAAAACTAATACCCCACTTTTCTGATGGAGACACTGAGGCACAGTAACTTCCCCAACTTCGCCTCACAAGTGGCAGAGCCCGGATTCAAATCTAGGCCGTCCACCCCCAATGTCCCTTCTCCTAATCGCTGTGCTTTGCTGCCTCTCAAGATCCTTGCCTAGGTCCCAAGCCTCTAGTGCACGGTGCTCATTAAATACTCACTTGAAGAAATGGGTTTTCTGACTTTAATATTATCTAGCAGTCACTTAGAGTCTTCAACTCCGATAGCCACTTGGGCTTGTTTGTTTTTCCAAACTGTTTTCCTTCCCTTTTTCTTTTCATGCTTCAATAGTCTCATCTCCTACAGTCGGACTGTCCATTTCTATGCTTTTTCATTTCCATCACTGAGTGTTTTGGGGTTTTTCTTTTTGAAGGTGATATTCAGAGGGTTAAACACCCAGAGGTAATTTTTTTAGCAAGTCCAGTGTTACTGAGGGAAATGCCGTTGTAATAAAACCATCCCACATTCTTGGGAACAGAATCAGTTTGATTCCTGGAAAGTCAGCTTTAATGAGACAGATAATCTCACAACGTGACTTTCTATGATCCATCCACCATTGGCAGCTTAAGAACTTAAGAATTTTGACTCGCACGATCCCTTTAATGCCCACAACAGCCCTAGGAGTATTCTGATAAAATTCTCCAATGCGTTTACTATGTATATGTATCCTATTTTGTTACCTATTCTTTGTTAGCAGTTATCATGTCCGGTTCTAACACGCAAGAACTCAGGCTAGGGTGCTGCACCCAAGAAGTGACAGAAAGAGGATTTGAACTTGAATCTGTCGAGCTACACAACTGACGGAGGACTCAGTGAAGCTCAGTACCTTACAGCATGAAAGCATGCAGAGATGAAGGAAACGCACTTGCTCTTAAAATGTCTAAGGAGTGGCGATGTTCCTTTGAAATGTCCGTGCTGGACGCTGATTTCACAAAACAGTTGGGACCACAAGATATGAGTGGTTCCCTTTAAAATCTTCAGGATGACCTCTTTTGACCACACAGCGTAGAAGGAACTATCCGAAGAATGAATTTCTTTCATTGAGTGAAACAATAATAAGCATGTATTTTATTTATTTTATTTATTTTAAAGATTTTATTTATTTATTTCACAGAGGGAGAGAGATCACAAGGAGGCAGAGAGGCAGGCAGAGAGAGAGAGAGGGGGAAGCAGGCCCCCCGCCGAGCAGGGAGCCCGATGCGGGCCTCGATCCCAGGACCCTGAGATCATGACCTGGGCCGAAAGCAGAGGCTTTAACCCACTGAGCCACCCAGGCGCCCAATAAGCATGTATTTTAAATGTAATTAACAAGTACCTCTAATTAAGGAATTCATATTCCTCTCTCGCATTCTGGTTTTTCCTGTAGCTGAGCTTCTGTGTATGTGTTATGGAGACTGTGACTTTAAAAAATATTTTTTAAAAGGCCCCAGTTACCCTGTGAGCACATTTTTATTCTGGCTCTGGCTGCAAGAACTGAGTTTGACTAGGCTCTATATCAAAATAAAATCCAGAGAGGCATTCCTAAACTTGGACCTTTTGTCCACGTCCACTTCCTGTTGACCGAGTGACAGCCTTTCAGTTGGCCTCTGCTCAAGCTCTTCTCACAGAATAAGGAGCAGTGTTCTCAAGGGCAGCAAAATGTTGCAGCTGATTAAAAGTAGCATGAGATGCAACCAAAATGCCAATTCTCTTTCCTTCTTGGGTTTGCTTGAGTCCAAAAGTCAAAAGGAAGACAGAACAGCTCAGTGTATTGGTGTGTAATTCCACTCCCATTATGGCTCGATGCTACAACCTATCCTGATCCTTGTCTCATCAAGGAGTTCTTCAATCTTCTATCTTTGTCCCCTAAATATGGGCTTGTGTGAACATGCTATTAGCTGGCAGGGTCCAATTTCAGTATTAGCCGTTATGTTACGTTCGGTTTCGAGCTCCTCACACTTGTCTATGCAGCGTATGAATCGGGAACTGCTGCCAATTTTCTTTGAGGGCATTTTAGTATCATTATCCCAGTGCTTATGCTATTATTTCTCAAGTGTTGCTTTCCAGCTATTTTCCGCCTGTAAAAAGACAGGGCGGTTTAGTTATTTTATCAATGAAATTTGAGCATGCAGTGTAGCTCACTCTTGACTTGTGATTTTCTTTATTTCACTCCCCGGCTGAAGAAGTGTTCATATTTACAGTGGGAAGGCACCTCAAGGATCATCTGGCCCCTCACTACTCAGAGAATGTTCCACAGAGGAGTGGCGTGGGCATCACCTGGGAGCTTGTTAGAAATACTCAATCTTAGGCTCCACCCTAGAACTTTGGGGAGGACTCTGCGTGTTTCATGTGTATTTCATGTGCAAATTAAAGTTTGACCAACAGTGATCTGGTCCAGATCCACAAGTACAAATGCATCTTCTAACCAGTCTTGAGAGAAGTTTTCCAGTCTCTTTAAATACTTTTAGTCCTCGCAGTGTCACTTTGGCAAGACTGGTTAGACAGCTGAACTTTGCCTTCTTATAATTTCCACTATTAGATCTTTTTTTTTTCTTTAGAGCAAACAGAATACGTCTAAGATGACCTTTCTAATATTCAAAGGTAGCTAGCATATTCCCCATCCCATCCCATTCCTCCCTCTCTCCTTTTCTCTATCTCTCTCATTCTCTCTCTTCCAGTCCCTCCTAGCTGTCTCCTCCGTTTATTCCTCTCTCTTATCTCTGTTCATGCCAAGTAAGTTTTTCTATCATTTCCCTCTTGTCTAGTTCCAAATTTTTCAACAGTAATGATTACTATTTTACTAATGGACTCTCTATGTTGTCAGGTTCTTCTTAACATGTGATGTCCAACATTATATATACATATATGTATATATACATATATATATATATATGGTGTGTGTGTGTGTGTGTGTGTGTGTGTGTATTATTCCTTTAATGTATCGGTTAGTATATTTTAAGATACACATTTGTAGAGAAGTGCAGGGGATTTTTTCTGACCCGCAGAACAAAGGGAGAACTGTCCCTGCTGACCTGGGAAGATTTAAAGGCTGGGTGATCCAGTGAGTGACATCATTGTTTCTCATATGGCATTGGTAGGAGAGCAAACATTATCGGGAGCAGCTACTTCAGTGAGAACTCCGTTAAATAGCACCAAAGCTGCAATGCTAAAAGGCACAATCACACTTCACTCCCATTCACCACTCCTAACTTGAATGGGAAAGAAATTCTGGAGTAAACATAAAATGCTTATGAAAATTAAAATCATAAAATGATCATGAAATGCCATTTGATAATATGTCCCTTGAGGATGGGGTTGGTCTAAGCAATCAATCTCTTCCCTATTATTGACACTTGAATCATGTGTTAACTGTGGTTGGTACAAACCTATTGAAGGCCATTTAAACAAGTCCTAAGGTAGGATTTAGAGCAGTGTTTTCAGCTCTAGTGCCTTGTACTGACATGGGTAAATTAAGCAGCAGACTCAGGGAACACTTGGCCTGCACTCAGACATTTGCAGTAAATCTAGGGTGGAAAATTTTGCCCATCCTAGTCCATAACACAGGTAACTTGGGGATTAGTGTTCAGTGTGAAGAGTATCACAATTTCAAGTTAAAAGTCTACTCTACATTTTTCATGTTTTGCATAAACCATCCATCTAGAATCTAGGGCTTTACCACCTCTTTTAACTATCGGTTCTTATTTGGCAAAATATCACTCAAAGAAATAACAATTGTTGACATTATTTTGATTTAATATGAAAATATTGCCTGATTTATAACCAGAACTTCCATGTGAAAATATTAAGTATGATCTTCCTGTTACATTTTCTGTGTCTTTCTTCCTCCCTCCCTTCCTTCCCATCTCTCTTTCTTCCTTCCTCTTTTCCCTCCTCCCTTCCTCCCTCCCTCCTTCTTCCTTCCTTCCTTCCTTTCTCTCTCTCTCTCAAATGTTCAATCACTGGTGTTTTTCTTCACCGTCATTACTGCAAAGAAGTAAAAACAAATCAGGATAAGTAAGAAATATTAACCATTTCTGAAACTTTCAAAAATGCAAATAAATTTCATAAATATCTTTCTTTTAAGTAGGATGTATGGTAGTCTATCTCTGAAAAATTTATAAAAATTTACACCAACAGTAACACACATTATTCAAGTATTTATGATATTAAGAAGTTGGTCACTTAGACTTCCCCTGACCTCAAGGAACATTTTCAATGGCAGTTTCATGATCATCTTATGCTTTTAATTTTCATAAGCATTTGTGCTCACTCCAGAATTTGTTTTCCAGTTCAAGTGACTTTGTGGTTTAGAGATACAAAACCACCCTATGGTAGAGTTTCATACTGAAAATGTCTGACAACTTTGGAAAATTGCTCTGTAGAAAGACTTTTGGTGGTAGAGTAGTCATTCGCCCTCATATGTTTTGTTTTTAAGATTTTATTTATCTATTTGATAGAGAGAGGTTACAAGTAGGCAGAGAGGCAGGCAGAGAGAGGAGGAAGCAGATGCAGGGCTCCATCCTAGGACCCTGAGATCATGACCTGAGCCAAAGGCAGAAGTTTTAACCCACTGAGCCACCCAGGCACCCCCTCATATGGGTTTTTAAAAAGATAAAAAACAGAATCTGGCATTAATCTGCTACCCATTTTTTAGAATTGACAATGAGAGTGGAAAAACATAAGTTCATGAGACTTTATTGATTGATCTAAGCCACTTTCTTAGACCAGTGTATGTATGCTCTGTGATGGAAAACTCTGAAGTCCTATCATGACTTATCCCTTTCTCTGACAAGGATCTAGTCTTCCAAATAATGATTGTTAACTGCTAGAAATAACTCAAATATAAGTTATGACTGTGTGAGTGAAAAGGAATGGAGAGATGTGAAATTTTAGGAAGAAAGGAGGAAACAGATGACCACCAACTTGCATATATGCGATTTTTTATTAACTCACAAATTTAATTTTTTTGAAAATGCCAAGAAGCCATGAAAGTGCATTTAATCATTTTAACTGCCTTATTAATGTGAATGCAAAAAAGAACTTTCTGTTATGAAGATAGCATAAACAAGAGTCAGGAATATATAGAGTGTAGTATACATCCCATAGACATTTTCATTTTTTTAATTTAAAATATAGCATATACTGATCTATTTTCAAAATGTTCATATAAGCCATTTTAATGGAGACATTAGTTAAACATAATGATCACTACATTCCGTCAGTGAGGTCTAAGGATGAATTCCCTAAATGCATTTCACCAAAAAAAAAAAAAAAAAGGAAATTTAAAGATTGATTGATTGATTGACTTGATTTGACGGACTAGAAGCACAGTGACAAATAATGTCAGTATAAAGTTATGAGATTTTGTGAGTAAATGGGATTCAGGACAGTGTTTATAGAATTCCATGAACACTTCACAAATGCAGATGGATAACTATTGGGAAAGAAAAGGAAGCATCTGAAAAGAACCATTAAGCTACCAGGTGGGTGGAGGATTGATTTCAGTTACTGACACTCAAGGTAGGGCATACCTTGTGTTCATCGGAGAGTAAGTAAAATTCTTTTTCATTACAGCATATTTTATTTGCATCTGATATTTCTTCTGCAAAGCTTCCCTTGCCTTATACACTCTTGAAACATCTTTTCTTTTCTTTTCTTTTTTTAACCTCAAGATCCTCCTTTCTTCAGAGTTCATAGATTCCAGGATAACTCAGTTGTGTACCCAGATTCACTGCCTTTCCTCTCTCAAGCCTTTTGTTCTGCAAAATAAATGCAAGCTCTCTTTTATAAAATTTATAATAAATATTTGTATAGAAATTAATCAACAAATGATTCTGACAAAAGCTAAAACAGCACATCATAATCTTTCCAGAAGAATCAAATAATGTAGAACTAATTCAAAATTATAAATCTTTCACCCCTCTGCTGTGAAGTGTGTAAGACTGATCATTCACAGATCTGTACCCCTGAAGCAAATAATACATTATATGTTAAAAAAATTTTTTTCACTCCTAAAAGTTGGATGTGTTGAAGTAATAACCACAAAAGAGAATTCACAGTAGTAAAATTTGTTATAGACTAAAAAAATATAATTTGTAAAGTTTGCATGGAAAATAACTGATCCAGAAAATAATTTCAGTAAAGTTGAAATTAAAATATTTTGATGCTATGCATAGAAAATTGATAATGGAAATAGTTTAGCTAAACACAGATGATTTTAGAAAACACTTTATGAAATTCTCTAATGATCTGATCTAAATGAGTGTGTCCATAACCCCGAAATAAAAATGTTTTGTTGGTCCAAAAATGGAGTCTAAATGGTTGGATCAGAATGTTTTTTACTCTCTGGAGCTTAATAGTTTACTTTTTCTAGGGTTACTTACATGCTTGTAGAACTCAAAGTCTACATTTTGAGAATTAAGAAAAAAAAAATTTAACCACACCATCCCTTGAGGGTGTTGTGTATTTTGTAGCCATTACCTTGTCCCCTCTCTCATTACTCAAAGCATGGTCTACAAAAACAGCAACGTCAGCATCACCTGGGGCTTTCCAGAAATACAGAATCTCAGTCCCAGACCTAATCTGCAGAGTCGGAATCTGCATTTTAACAAGATCCCTAGGTGATTGTATACACATTAAAATTGGAGAAGCTCTCAGCTTAGGTTCTAATACTGCATAAGACTGGCTTCCAGCACAGCTTTCCCCGGATTGTGTTCATTTCAGTTTATTTCAACTACAAAGTGCACAGCGACACTGCCCACCTTTGTGCTTGCACAAAGGGAGACGTCTTTTGTTCCTCATTTGTTCTATTTTCCACTTCATTTATGAGGAGACATAAACAATGTAATTTGAAAAGAAAACCTTGTGATCTGTTTCAGAGCGGAATTTTGTAGCGAAGATATTTATAGATTAAGAGACGCTGATGTTCCACATGTCCTCTGTAGTGGCTTCTGATGTTTTTGTTGCTAATAAGCACCCTTCCCTTGGTGTTTGGGCATCTCAAGTGTTCTTGCTGAGGCAGCAAGGAAAAGGTAATTCAGTGCCTGTGCAGGATGTCGTCCTGGTAATGAATATGATGCTAATCCTCTACTGCTCTCAGCATTTATTAAATGTGAACACAAACTTGAAAAACAAAAATAGAATTTGGAGCACTGGAGTCTGAGCTACACTCGGCTAGTTCATTTGGAGAGCCCCCTCAACTGGTTTTGGTCACATAGCAATTCCCCAGTGTTTTCCCTCTTTTTCCACTACTTGTACATTCTTCTGGAAGCCTGGTCAACTAACTATTTTGGTCTTCCGTCTGTTTACTCTGTTCCCGGGAAGAACAGAAAGAGGGCCATTCCGAGTCTTAAGAGGCCGGAATTAGCACAGTACCTGCTGATACTCAATAAAATGTTAGTTCTTTCCCTCTCTATCTCATGCTCTCATTGGTGATAATTAGATATATGGCTTGGAAGTGCTAAGTCTTTTAGCTTTCATTTTCCTTATCTGCAAAGCGAGAATTAGACTGAAAGGGATATAGATCTATCTCACACACATCTAGTTCCATGGATCTATTATTATCCAGGTTCTTTTTAGGACAAAAGTCCCTTAAACTACCAAGGGCCAATCGAGATGTCTTAGCTGCCATCCCAAGTCGGGGGAACTGAGTGAATGAAGGTCCAGACTTCCAGCTTCCCAGCGTGGGAGCCCTTGCACCTTTGGTACCTTCTGTGGTTCTTCATCAGAGTTTAATTGAGAAAAGTTCCCAAGCTCTTAGGAAATAAGCATAAGACCCGATTCTCTAAGAAATCAAAATAATTGATAGTGCAAAGCACATCAAAATCATTCTTGCAGGAAAAGCAATAAAACACATATATGTGCATAGCCTCTAGTCCTCACTGCGCAGGAACGAAAATCAGAGTAGCATGGATCCTATAAAATATTTTGCATGAATTAAGTCACTGGATACCTGTACAAGTTTATTTTTTGAATTTTAGGATTTCTATTTAGGTTTCATGAAAAAAAAAATCACTACCTCAAAGGCTTCTGGTGATTACTTTCTCTCAGGTGCCTTTTTCTTATTTTGAGTTTTTAAATGGTTATGTTTTATGCCAATCAATCACCAAGTCATCACAAGCCAGAAGCATTTCGGCCCATATGGTTGGATTAGATATCCTCATGTCAGTTTCATTTGATGCAGTTATTTATAACTACTATTATATATTAAATACCCCTTTTGGAGTTTATACTTCTGCCCAGTTCTTGCTATGGAGATTAAGAAAATCTGTTTCTAATCTATTCGTTCTGCTGAGCATTAAATGTCCTGTGATTAAAAAGCCTAGCAAGTATTTACCAAGTGTTTCATGATCAACATTATGGGTCATTCCTTAAATCACTCCTAAATGTGTTACATTTTCATGTTCATTTTACTTATGGAAATGTAAATGCAAGAGTAATTAAACACCAGGGTTCAAATTAAGAAATGAGGTCAGGCTGATGTTCTTGTAACTTCGAGTTTAGAGTTTAGTCCCCTATTTATCCTACTATGTTACGCCTCCTCTTCACTTAATATCACCCGCCACCTGGAGATGCAACAAATGTTTCTGAGAGGCATAGTTTTCTTTCTTTCCAGTAGTGTGAGGACAAAGGTCATGTTCCAGCAACATCCTAAGCACCCCTTCACCACCAAGCGCATTTGACTTTGAAACTCAGTCACTTATCCTTAAACAAGAAATCTGGGGCGCCTGGGTGGCTCCGTTGCTTAAGTTTAGGCTCTTGACTTTGGCTTTGGCCGTAATTTCAGGGTTCTGAGATGGAGCCCTGCACTCAGTGAGGAGTCAGCTCACCCTCCAAGTGCGTGGGTGGGTGGTTCAGTCAGTCTGCCTTCTGCTCAGGTCATGACCCCAGGGTCCTGGGATCAAGCCCTGCATCAGACTCCCTGCTCCTTGAGGAGCAGCCTGCTTCCTCTCTGTCTCTCTCTTGTCTCTCTCTGTCTCTCTCTGCTTCTCTCTCTGTCTCTCTCTCTGTCCAGTGAATAGATAGAATCTTTATTAAAAAAAAAAAGATTATTTTCCTCTCTACCCCTACCCCCTCTCAAGGAAAGAAAGAAAGAAAGAAAGAAAGAAAGAAAGAAAGAAAGGAAGGAAGGAAGGAAGGAAGGAAAGAAAGAAAGAAAGAAAGAAAGAAAGAAAGAAAGAAAGAAAGAAAGAAAGAAAAAGAAAGAGAAAGAAAGAAAGAAAAGAAACCTGAAGTTTCTGCAGACAGAAAGGAAAAGCTGACTGGATACCTGTGCCTCCAAAACTAAGAAATGATTTTTCCTTCACATATGCTTTGGTTAAGTGAAATGAGGCCACAAGTTTATTTCACTCTTTAAAGAAATATTTCATTCGGTAGTTATATACAAATTCATATTCTCTAATAAGGAAAACCAAAAATGTCTTTCTTGTAGACATGTCATAGGTGGAAGATAAACCACATATGCTGCATGTGAGAAAAGTTTTTCTAGAGAGTCTCTGCACCTCAGGTTAACATTAAGAGATTTAAAATGGCCAATTTCAGATTTCTAGATTTTGATGAAGTTAGTTTAACCTCTGGGATTATGAAGATATTTAGCAGTGGGAATTGAGAAGAATTTATTTCACATCTTCTAGATGGTGACCAATTAATTATACTTCAAACAAGCCTTGATTATCTCTCAACCTTTGAGTATGGTTCCACAGCTTTTAATAGCATAACTGATATATTATCCACTCATAGTATATGTCACCAGGCAAACTTGGTGAAGAATTATAACTGTAATACAATAATTAGTTAGAAGTTCTTTGATGAAAGGGATTACTGATTAAATGAAAGTATCTGAAGAAAAGAAAGCCCAGCACAAACTGAGAAAATAAATCTCCAACCAATATGATCATTTATGTTAGCAACTGATTTTATGGTAACCACCAAACTAAATATCAAAGATGAATTTTATGCCTGTGAATGAAACTGGCTGCAAATAATGAAGTAAATTAACACACAACTTATAAGATAATTTACCTAGTGGTTCTCTATTAAGAACATTCCATTGTCAGACAAATGGGTTCATATGTTTTTGATAACTTCCCATAGAGGTTTTGAGAGCAATTCTGAATTAAAGCGATAAAACACATCATCTTCATACAGCAATGCTATTTGTGTGTCAGAGATGATGTTGACTCTATCATGACAGATTTTACAAATGCCACTTAATGATTGTTTTGATCTTGACAATTTGTGTGAAATTATAAACCTATCCTTCTGTAATCTCATTTGATGAATCCTAAGTTCACTTCCATTAAAAGTTTTTTATTACATGCCACTGTTGAAGTTCTTTGACTGTGGTTAAAAAGGAGCTAATCGTCATCTCCAGTTAAGTTTATTTTGCCCTTTGGATTTGCGGTTGTCCTGATCAACTTTTTCTAGTCTCTGGGGATCTCTGAAGGTTCAGGATAGTGGAGTTTCCTCAGATCTGGAGTCCTCAGAGCTGGGATGTGGCAAAACCTAGTCTACATTACAGTCCCTTCCACAAACTTGCCCTTGATACTCTATCAAAAGGAATTTGTAAGACTTGTGAAGTAGATGTCTATCTAATAAGGCGTTTAAGTATGAGATCAATGGTTGATGTCATTGCTCTCTTTTTATTTCTAATAAATTGCCATTGAATTGCAACTGATCAAGAAGTATTTCAGTACAACGGGTTTGGACTGCATGACTCATGTCATGAGCTGATTTAAAATTCAAGCAAGGGGGCGCCTGGGTGGCTCAGTGGGTTAAAGCCTCTGCTTTCGGGTCAGGTCATGATCTCAGCGTCCTGGGATCGAGGCCCGCATCGGGCTCTCTGCTCAGCAGGGAGCCTGCTTCCTCCTCTCCCTGTCTCTCTGCCTGCCTCTCTGCCTACTTGTAATCTCTCTCTCTGTGTCAAATAAATAAATAAAATCTTTAAAAAAATAAAATAAAATTCAAGCAAGGATTCCTATTAGAGTTATTGCCCTCTTACTAGGGATTTGATATACTTCTGGTCTATATGTAGTCTGTTGGCTTGATGTGATAGTAACATTTGATTATATACGTTTGAGAATAAGTAACAAATAGGTTTCCGAGTAGTCCCTGAAGTATACTAATCTGAGATTTTGAATCTTTACAGAATTATCTAGACATATATAATCCCCAAGGAATGACCTCTGAACTTGTAAACAAGGGGACATAAAAAGACCTGGAAAGTTAGCATGGTATCTAGGTAGTCTCAAATGTCTTTCTGATTTTTTTTTTACTTTCCCCAAAAGATAATATCTGATAAAGGCAATGCCAGAAATCTCTTGGGAGACGTGCATGGTCCACACATACTTAGTAGGACACAGGTGCTCATTTATGGTATTGTTGAATGATTCTGTGGATCGTTCCTCCATTCCTCTTTACCTTCCTCAACATGGGTGACACTTGTATCGGTTTTGTTGTTAGGTATGTGTTCCGTTCTGATAGCTACTAATTTGGAACATATGCTATTGTAACTGGGCCGCAATCTCTGTCATATTTCACCACCATACCCTTGCGAGAGCTTTGGAAGACTTGGAGACGTGTCAGAAGAGCTTACCAGCCTCATACGTTAGCCGTGCCACACTGCAGCACCGCAGAAATGAGCTGCAAATTCCAAGCAGCATATTCGATGTGTAATTTATTCGTTCTGTGGGCAGGTCAATTAATTATTTCATGGGGATGCCACCCTAAATTGTAAATAGAAAGAGAGAGAAAATGAATTGTCACATTCTGTGCCTGTCTCCCTTACCACTTAGGATGACAAAAGCAGTTTCTCCCCTGAATGCAGGTGATAACCAGAAATGGGATGGTTGGGCTGGACCTAAAAGTCAGTTTGGGGTACTCTAACAAAAATACCATAGACTGGGTGGTTTAAACAGCAAACATTTCTTTCTCATGTATCTGGAAGCTGGGAAACCTGAGATCAGGGTGCAGGCAGGTTTGTCCTCTGGGGAGGGGCCCTCCTCCTCGTTTGTAGGCAGCTCTCTTCTGGTTAATCTGCATGTGGCAGAGAGACCTAACCTGTCTCTTTCTCTTCTTGTAAAAACACTAACTCCCATCATGGGGCTCACCCTAATGCTCCCACATTACCTTCCAAAAGCCTTACTTCCTAAAACCATCCCATTGGGAGTTAGGGATTTGACATATGAATTTTAGGGGGACCCAAACATGTTGTCCGTAATAATATTATACGGTGCAGAAAAGGAAAATAATAATTATTATTTCCTACTTACTATAATGTGTTCTTCTGTCTTGGAAACACAAAGGAATGGTAGCTTTCCTAAATTTCCAAATACATTTTTCCAGATAGATTTTGATTGGTTATTGTATTAATAAGAAGAGGTATTTCTAGATCTTTTGCTGAGAGGGAATGGGATAAGAGGTAAGAGATAAAACTAGCACATGGAGAATGTAGCTCAAAGATAGCTTTTCTAGTAAAAAAATGAAGCATCTAAGTTCTTTACTGCTGAATTGCTGTTCCATTTATAAACTTTGCCAGTAATTTCTCTTTTTCCCAATTTCAAAACGTATCTGTGTTAGCAGAGTGGACCACTGATATGTTTTTAGAGTGAAATTTGGAATGGTTTGTTAGGACCCTAACTTTGGCCCCAAAGTCTCTTTACTAAATGAAGTACTCTCTTATTTTATTTGGAAAAGAACAGTATTTTAATAGAAGGACATTCTAATTTCCAAACCTACCCCCTTGGCAACAGCACTGTAAAGTCCATATATGCTGGCAAATACCATGAACTCCCAAGAAGTCACCCAAACACCTAAATGAAATTGCTTGGATAAAGGTTGTTTCAAGAGGCTCTTGTTCTTCACAAGAACCACTTCAGAGCCCTCGTGAAAACAAATGCTACCTCTGATACTATGAGTTTGAATCCTGTTTCATTTCATCCTCACATTTTAAGTCACAGCTGACTATTAACACATGGCACTGGCCGGGTTTTCAATCTTTCTGTTCAGTGTGTGTCTGCATGTCTGTGTGCATGTGTGTGTTTGTGTATGTGTGTACCCATGTTTTACAACTTTTGGATATCAGAGAGCAGATAATTCCATGATACTTAGAGATTTATTTATTTATTTATTTATTTATTTATTTATTTATTTGAAAGAGAGAGAGAGATCACAAGTAGGCTGAGAGGCAGGCAGAGAGAGAGGAGGAAGCAGGCTCCTTACGGAGCAGGGATCCTGATGCGGGCCTCGATCCCAGGACCCTGAGACCATGACCTGAGCCGAAGGCAGAGGCTTTAACCCACTGAACCACCCAGACGCCCTCCATGATACTTAGGAAATAGTCTGTACCCATCATGTTAAACTAATGTAGATGTTTAACTCTAAATGTCATTTATGATTCATTTTGTTGGACGGTTTGTCACATATCATAGAAAGGTACTATAGACTTAACATTGGATTTTACGCGAGGAGCATGAATAAAGATAAATGTGGATGTACAGATAATCAACTAAATACTGAAGCATTTATGTTACTGTCACATACATAAACACAAACACATTTATAAATTGTATCAACCTTTGTACGATTTATTGAACCTGGATTTTCCCACAGAAGACTTGAGGTGACTTTCAAAAGCATTGGCTTTACAATAAATACAATAAAACTAAACTAGAAATAGAAAACCAAGAACATTGACAGAAACTTGAAGGAAATATATACTGTAATTGAATGCCCAGATTCCCAGTAACCCAAACAAAAAGGGACACAAATAAGAAACAACTTTATCCTTATTATACCCGAGGAAATTCCTCAGGAGAGGCCAAAGTTTTTCCTGGCAGAAAATTCTAAAAGATATGTTCTTAATTTATTTAATAAGAGTTGCTTAGAAGCTCGTGCGTTTGGGTTTGTCTGGTTCTTAAAAACAGTACTATGGGTGGATTTTGTTTCCAAATTGCCCGCTTTGGATTTTTTTCAGAATTAACTTTATAAATGCTGTCCTAATATAAATCAGCAAGTGGCTCACTTGGGTGGACTTAGTCCTTTTGGGCAGTGAAGGCACATGCTATCTGGGAGGCAGGCAGCGTCATGTCAAGCCAACGTGGATTCAGAACCAGTTGTGTATCCTTGGTTTGGTTTTGCGACCTCTGTGATTATCAAGTTTTTTGTTTGTTTTCTATAACATTAGAATGCTAAATTGTATGGTTATTGAGATTACATGAGAAAATATATTTAAAATAGCTAAGATCATCCCAGTACTACCTCAAACATTGATGCTAAAGATGAAAATGATGTTTTCTTCATTTTTTATGCTTATTTCCCCACTGGTCACTAATTTTTGATTAAATAATAGATGAATCAGATACACAAATAAATGGGGACACCTGGGTGGCTCAGTAGATTGGGTGTCCAACTCTTGGTTTTGGCTCAGGTCATGATCTCATGGGTTGTGAGATCCAGCCCTGCATGGAGCTCCCTGCTCAGCAGGGAATCTGTTCGAAGATTCTCTCCTTCTGCTCCTCCCCCACCTGGCATGCTCGCCTGTGCACACGTGTGCTCTCTCTCTCTCTCTCAAATAAATAAGTAAATCTTAAAAAAGAAGATACACAAATGAATGAATGGAATAATCACAAAAATTATAACTGAAGTCTGGACTCAGGTAGCTCCACTTGGCAGCCAATACCATAGTTATTCGGGACTTGGAGGAAGTGAGTTTTAATGGATATGTGGGTTTTCAAAGCTGAGGATTTACCCTTTTGAAAACAACACATGCTATTGTTTCCAAAAAATAAAAGTACCTATTCATAATGAAAATCTTTCTCAGATTGGATTGTACCCTTTCTTGCCTTTTGTAGGTAAATATAAAAATAAAAATAGCCACATAAAAATAGCTCTTTTAGCACTTTAGAATATTAGACTTTATTCTGTTTTATTTTATTTTTTTTAAAGATTTTGTTTATTTATTTGACAGAGAGAGAGAGTAGGCAGAGAGGCAGAGAGAGAGAGGAGGAAGCAGGCTCCCCGCAGAGCAGGGAGCCAGATACGGGACTTGATCCCAGGACCCTGAGATCATGACCTGAGCCAAAGGCAGAGGCTTTAACCCACTGAGCCACCCAGGCGCCCCTTTATTCTGTTTTAAATCAGTGTTAACTCTGGGGCTTGTTGTGGCCCTTAGGATACTTGTTCTACACAAATAGCCTCAGCCTCCTGTGTATTTGAAATTGCGATTCACACCGTTCCTTATACCAGCCCTGTGGCTTCTGTAGCCCCTTTTAGTTTGTTACAGCTAATGTGCTTGGAAATTTGAAAACCAGATAACCAAGCTAATTTTAACTGTGAGTAAAATAAGAAAAAATAGAATCTGGTCGTCTAGGTATCAAGTACCTGGGTTGGTTTTTATACATGAACTCTGTGCCTTGTCTTTAGTTCCTTGGAGCTCCATTTGACTTAATTGCTGGTTTTCACTGTGTTCTGAAAAGGTGAAATGTTATTCTATTTTCTCCAAGAGTTATTAAAGACTGACAAGACATTGGGAGTGCCCCACACGCACAAAGTTCAAAGTCATTAAAATTCTCAAATCCTTGAATATTCAGTTATAGTCACTAAATGAAAATCATAGCTTCCCCCCCCCTCCAAGTTTACTAGGGAATTTTTCACAAGAAGTAGTTGTTTATTCCTTAAAAGAATTTGAGGGAAGGAAACTTTCATCATCGTCCCTGTAGGGTTGCTCAAAGGCTTGGCAACACCCGTAATTCATGCATTCTTCTGTGGGCCTCCCCTAGATGCCACTTAGTAATAATCTGCCCCTTTCTTTGAGTTTCATTCACAGTGAAAGTAAAAGACGCTTTAAAACTGACCCTGAAGTGGTTTAAATGAACTAGTAGATATCTTTAGGTTTTAGGTTTACATTTCCACTAAATCAGAATTTACATCTTGCTTTGTCCACAGGCTGTGCTTCCTAGTACATTTTAAAGGGGCTATTTTTAATATTCCCTCTATTCCTTAGAGATAAAGTGACTTGAAACAAGAATAAGTGCTTCCTACATACAAATTGGAAGGAAAACCTAAATCTTATACTTTTCCTGGAGTCTAATCTACGACTACAGAATTTTTTTTTCTTTCTTTAATTTGGTTATGCATCACCTTTATTGAAACGTCCATTATGCAGTTAATTTGCTTCTTGTCATTCGACTTCACTGTATAAGACTCTGTACAACCTTTGTTTGTTACCAATCAGTAGTGGCACCTAATCTTTCTGTTGTGTTTGTGACATATTGAGCTGTATCTGGAATTGTCCCACCAGTCCTCCTAGCTAGCATTTACCCATGCTCTTAATCTGTGTTGCACTCTGGGAGCAAGGCTCTGTATGCACAATCTCAGTGTGGTTGTGTCCCAGCTTTCCAACATAGATAAAGTAATTACCCACTTTACAAATGAGAAAACCAAGGCTGGAGAATTTAAGTTACTGGCCTTAATTAGCAAGTAGAACTGTGACCCGGAATTGTACCCCGGCAGGGTGGATGTACCTCTTCCTGCCAATACTCTTAGTGGTGCCACTGATACATGGCCATGGGTCTGAGCTGATGCCTGGGAGCAGAAAACTTCTGTGCATGCCCATAATATTTCTTTCAGAAGAAGGAGTAGAGGTGTAGCCTTGGGCTCATCTCCATTTGACAGAGGGATCAATTTCTTCACAATCTGTGAAGTTTCACAGACGTGTTTCCCTACGCTGCCAAATTGCATTACTCTCATGCAAATGCTTGCAACTCATCTTCACTCAATTGCCTGTGCTTGCACATGATCTCAGGGAAATGAGCTGAGAAATAGACAGAAAACCGCATATCCACTGTGTGGCTTTCAGGAACATGAACATGGCCTAACCAAGTTTACCCTCAGTGTCACCTCTAACTGCTTTGGGTGGTTGGGCCTAAATTGCACACTGTGGAGCCGTAAATGAATATAAGTGAATATAAAATATGGCTCTAAGTACCAACTGTATGGAAAAACTCCTGAAAATGTATTCGAAGCTCAGCTTTCTCTCCAAAAGTGCAGTCTCATGTACGCAGCTGCCTGTCACTTATTCTAACAAGTAGGTGGTATTCTTTGCCCCAAATCAGGAATTAACACCCCCCAGTTTTTAAATGGCAAGAGAGATGACAGTTTTCTCCCTGTTAACTATCCTGTTCCCTCTAATAAGTGTTGAGCCATTCCTAGGTTGTAAATTTTGAATAATTCTCCATTCCTCTTATTTTAGCATCCCCCCAAGGGCATTTATGTCAAAGACTAGCTTCTTTTCTTGCTTTTTGTGAAAAGATCAGAGAATCTCTTAAGTAATCTATAAAATGCTGTTCACTATCCTTGGTAAGGGTAAATTTTAATAGTCCATATGAGTTTTCAGAAGCAATAAAAATATTTTAAAATGATTTAAATTTAAGGGAAATGATAATGCCTCAGTATGTTCACTGTGTGAAAGAATCTTCCGGATCGTTTCCCCTCTTTGAATGAGGGCGAATCTCCTGAATATGGGTGGAGGGGAGAATCAGCTACATGGCAGGAAGGGCAAGAAAGAGATCAGAAATCACGTTTGTCCTGGATGTCTGAGAAATCTGCTTGTCAAGTTCTGGATTAGAGGTGAGTGTTACTATTCAAAGATAAACCCAAATCCTGCTACACATACTGAGCAAAGGTTTACATTTTCTCAGCTTAACTGGAGGTAACACCAGAAAATAAAATCTGAAGAAAAAGTGGCTATCAAAAACCACAATATTTGCATAATTTAGATTTTTTTTGAAAAATGGAAAAAAAACTCACATGTGATATGACAATTTATATTTACCAAATAAATAGAGAGACCCAAAATCACTTAGTTAGTTCTCTGCTTGTCACAGTAAATGTTTCAATGGACTACTCAAGATGTGTTCTGTAATCTGATTTTTAAAGAAACTATAAGATACAATATTCCTTATTTTTCAGACTCTTCTGTATGGTCTAGAAAAGTGATAATACTCTTTTAAAATAGGAAATTTACATAATCATTAAAACAAGTGAGTTATAATTATTGAGATAACTTTTAAAGGGGTTAGAAAGATATCAAATAACTTATAATAGTAAAAAATAACAAATAACTGTTCATCATCCTACTGATATTTAACAGCTTATTTTTGATGATGATTATGGAACCGGCAGATACTTTTTATAAGTAGTATATTTTTTATATGCAAAGAGAATGATTAGCCAATATATCACTGTGGCCCTAACACATTGTACCAGGGACGAAGAAGAAAAAAATCAATGATATGTTGTCTTACACTGTAACTTAATATTCCAACCAGATTGTAAAAGGCAGGATGTTAAAGATCATTAATTCAGTATTATTTTTGCCACAGCTTAAAATCACATAAAGTAGTGGAAGGTAGAGAAAGTATTAGAAACAAAATAGAGAGAAGTAGAGAAACAATATCTTAGAGATCATTTATTAATACACTGAAAATTTTTTAGAATTTTCTTTCACTAATTATGAAATAGAGTTGGTCCATGCTCTCTTGAAAAATCTGATAAATTTGGCTTTTCGGTAGAAAACCCCCCTCGGATAGTGTTTATTTCAGAAGGTTTTTTGTTTTTTGTTTTCCTTTTTTCCCTTCTCTTCCTTTTCCCTTCCCCTCCTTCCGCATCCTCCCTCCCTCCCTCCCTCCCTTCCTTCCTTCCTTCCTTCCTTCCTAACTTCCTAACTTCCTTCCTAACTTCCTTCCTTTCTTCCTCTCTCTCTCTCTCTCTCTCTTTCTGAACCATTTGGATGTAGTAGAAAGATCACTAAGTGAGAGTCCAAGCACCTATTTGATTACAGTAGTAATTATATTACATTACTTACCTCAGTCATACTCTCTGAATTTTAGTCATCTGTCTAGAAAGCAAAGAGGTTAAGGCAAGTTTTCATGATTTGGGGGTAAGATTTACAGTGCTCTCCAATTACTAGAAATCCCGCTGAAGAGAATATTTCTATATTAGAAAAAAGGAGGAAAGCTCTGTTTATGTGTGTGCATGTGTTTGTGTCTGTGTGTGTTTCATGATAGCCCATCATGACAAGACAAGGGTTTATATCAGTGGTTGGCAAACATTTTGTATAAAGGGCCTGTTTTGTTGTCTACACTGATGGGTATGACTGTATTCCAATAAAATTTTATTTACAGAAACAGCAGTGGGTGGGATTTGACCTGCGGTTGTAGTTTGCTGGGCTCTGATTATACATACTGGGGAAGGTTTGTTAACTGATACGACCCTTTGGGTGGGCAATTTTCCAGCCATATCAAAAGACTTTGGGAACGTGTCTGGCCTTTGACATTGCATTCTCACTTCTGGTAATTTATCCTAAAGGAATATTTGGAAAAATCTATGAAGATATTATCTATCAGGATATTTAATGACACCAACAAAGGGGCAACAAATTAAAAAGCCTTTCAGTAGGAAATAAATGGGGAAATTTGCCCTAAAAATTCCTGTTATGGTTTATTCATGCAGTGAGATACTATATAACTACTAAAATGATACCATGTGTCTTTATATACTGACATGGTATAATATCCATAATACTTTTTGACTGGAAAAGAAAGAAAGCATAAAACATTAAGCATGATATGGTTCTGGATTTGATGCTATCTTTAAATTATGAGATTACAAGTAAATTCATTCTCTTAATACTCTTTGATGGTTTTGCTTAGAGTATGTTGCTTTCATCATCAGATTAAAAAACAGCAAAAGTGTTTCAATTTAGGAAAAAATGTGTAATACTAAACAGTTTACACAATTACAGTGGAGCAGGTACTTCCAATAAAATCTTAAAATATTGTGTATCCTTGTAATCACTCCAAAGCCATCAATTTAGTTTTTATAGGGGAGATTCAAACTCTCAGAACCTCAAAGAAACAGACATTGCAACTCTGATTTCTAGATATCCATAACTATGCACTTATTTTAAATAGTATAAATGAGTAGCTTGCCATATTTAACATAATCTAGGCTATAATTTATAATCACAAATTTGTTATATAATATTGTAAGATAGCCTATGAGTTAAGTTTTTCAGAAATCGAGAAGAAGCTTGGAAGGCTGTCCAAATCTCCAGATCTGTGGCCTTCCCTGGTTTTTCTATTTAAACTATAAAATTATATACCCACTATGAGCACTTTTTATCATTCTATTCTGTTTGTCCTGAAATGTCACTTTTCCTAAGGAAAGCTTTGTTCCATACTTAGCAACAAATTCTACTGGAATAAAACACACAACAAAAAACAGTAGTAACTTTTTGAAAAGGCTTTAGTTAGTGCTTAAAATATTGTTGGATTGGAACTCTTTGGTGACATATACATGTTTACAGAAGCTCATTTGATCTCATGTCAATCCTGAAAAGTACCCTTATTATTCACTATCATTCATTTTACAGAAGAAGAGGATGAGGCACAGAAAGGTCAAGTACACTGCAGAGGGTGACTGCTAGTACGTGGCAGAGCTAGGATTTGAACCCAAGGAGGCTGTGATCTGATCTTCTCACCCCGCTGCCTCACTGTACCTGCTGTGTAGCCTCCATGGCTGTCTGATACTAAGTTAGAAGATAAATGTGTCCCCAAAATTGTAGAGAGCCAATAAACGAAAAACAATTCACCCTGTACAACTTTTCATGTATATCTCAATCAATTAGTCACTCAAACAAATAACCTGATGTGCTTACTTTACAAGAAACTGGAATTTTATTCCAGTACAGGAAGAAAAAGTGGTTTTTTGAGAACCTGAACTAACTTTTTAACAGAATGTACATTTGTATCTGTGCACAGTGGCACAATGGCGGTGGCTTCCAGGTGGATGTTGTTTGCTAGTCCGGAATTGCATCAGGCTGGGGTACAGGCAACTGTCTGCTTAGGTAACAGGAAATAAATGTTTCTTGCACTGGAGTAGACTCTTTCGACCATGGAACTGAGGGTGTCCTAGGAGACTCTGACACCTCCTGAGTCGGAGATAATTGATGACAACAGGTTTATAATTTGGGGGATGCCTGGGTGGCTCAGTTGGGTAAGTGTCTGCCTTCAGCTCAGGTCATGATTCTGGGGCCCTGGGATAGACGGCCAGGTGGGGCTCCCTGCTCAGCAGGGAGTCTGCTTCTCCTTCTCCCTCTGCACCTCCCCCCACACATGCACACTCTCTCTCTCTCTCTCAAATAAATAAGTAAAATCTTTAAAAAAAAGTTTATAATTTCTGAAGGTGCCACCTAATCTAGAAATCTTAGAAAATATCTTCCAGGAATGACAAATTGTCCTTTGTTTAGATGTCAATGCTTTATGAAGTTTTATCTTTATTACTGCCCTGCCCCCTTTAAATTTTGCACAAAATTTGACTCTCTTCATTGTAAATGCCATTCAGAAAATCATTCAATTACCATGGGTGGAAATTTTTATTTCACTATTGATCAGTGCTATATAGGTAATGACTTGCTGCTCATTTTCAACAAGGTCCTGAGCAGTTGGTTTGCCATTCCTCTCCCATCAGTCATTTGCAACAGCAATTGGAGCATAAACAGTATCATCCCTTCTTATTATAAATTCCATTAGCAAAGAAAGAGAAAAATATAGACCTGATCAAAAGTATCATTATAGTTGAGTTTTTTTCTTAATTCAGAGTTTCAGTGCCCATAAATGCAAGACACAAAATGACCAAATTAAAAGCAAGCACAAAAACGACCAAATATCTTTAAGAAACCACTTGCCATTGATTCAAATCTGAACGCTTGCAGAGAACAGTTAATACACATTTGCTAGAAGTAGAACCAGGTCTCACCTTACTTATGGCTGCTAGATAAACTTTTTTGTGGATTAAATTTTTTCCCAAGAAAGAAATTCAGCCATAAAAAAGTTAATGAAGGAAAAATAGAGGGTTCTTATTAAGTTCTTCAAAGCTTCTTTTTTTTTTTTTTAAGATTTTATTTATTTGAGGCATCTGGGTGGCTCAGTGGATTAAAGCCTCTGCCTTCAGCTCAGGTCATGATCTCAGGGTCCTGGGATTGAGCCCCATGTCAGGCTCTTTGCTCAGCAGGGAGCCTGCTTCCTCCTCTCTCTCTGCCTGCCTCTCTGCCTACTTGTGGTCTCTCTCTGTGTCAAATAAATAAATAAAACCTTAAAAAAAAAAGAAAAGAAGATTTTATTTATTTATTTGACAGAGAGATAGAGAGGTAGTACAAGTAGGCAGAGTGGCAGACAAAGGGAGAGGGAGAAGCAGGCTCTCCACTGGGCAGAGAGCCTGATGCGGGGCTTGATCCCAGGACCATGGGATCATGACCTGAGCCAAAGGCAGACGCTTAACCAACTGAGCCACTCAGGTGCCCCAAGTTCTTCAAAGCTTTATAAGAAAAAGGAAAATTGTATCAAACCAGAAGAGCCACCAGGCATCTACAGACACATTGTCAAGTGTCATCTGTCAGCTTCCAAAATACCCATCTAGTATTACTTACCTTGTCCTTGCCCTTGTTCTATCTTATTCATTGGTACACACACACACACACACACTCCATATACACCCACCACCCTCCCACACACAAATAGCAACCAAACATAAAATAGTATCAGTTAGCCCAGGTGGTTCCAGTACCCTCCATAGCCACAGCTTTCCAATCACGTCAGTGTAAAATCAAAACATCTTCTCTGCCGGTTGAGCTCTCAGATATCTAACCTTACACCCCGTTTCAAACTTTATGTTCCCTAGTGCTGTATTAGTCAAGAGAGTCTAGCCTTTGTAGCAGTAACATTTAGATCCCTCAGGTCAATGAAATTGAGCTCAGGGAACATTTGTTTCTCAGCAACATGGTCTGAGGCAGATCAGCAGAACTTTTCTTTCACCTAGTAAGTCAGAGATTGGGGTTCCCTCCACTTTGTGATGTTGCATTTCATCAGGTTGCCAGAGTTAGCACATAAAATAGAGAATGCTCAGTTAAATTTCAATTTCAGTGCCTGCATGGCCTACTTGGTTAAGCGGCTGTCTTTGGCTTGGGTCATAGTCCCGGGGTCCTGGGATTGAGTCCCACATCGGGCTCCCTGCTCAACGGGGAGCCTGTTTCTCCCTCTCCCTCTGCTGCCCCCTTTGTGTTCTTTCACTCTCTCTCTCTCTCAAATAAATAAATAAAATCTTAAAAAAATAAATTAAAATTTCAGATAGATACTTTTTTTAGTATAAGTATGTCCATGCAATACTTGGCATATAGTTATACTAAAAAAGTATTTGATTTCCACCTGAAGTTCAGGACTTTAGAAAAAAATAGTGTAATAATAATTTGTGTTTTCAATATGCAAATAGCATAGTAATATAGTAATTTAGCATATAATCTATAACACTTTTATGTAGTATTATACTACAATACTGGTATACAGCAAGTAGTATTATAGTATAATACCATAATAATTTTGTATAATACTAATTTTTAGTGTAAGTATATCCCATACAGTGTTTGGGACATGCTTACATTGAGAGTTGTTTGCTATTTTTCTGAAATTGGAGTTTAAATGGGAGTCTTATATTTTATCTGGACACCCTACACATTTCAGCAAATGTCTTCCAAGGTGACAGCAGCCAAGATGGGAAAAAAAATGGGAAGGTATCACTAGCACTTTATCTTCTTTGGCCTGGAAGCAATATATATTGCTGCTGCTCCTAATCTATTGGCCAGAACTGGTCACGTGGCATCAGTCTGACTGCAGGGGGAACAGACTTGAGGATAGCTCATGAATTATTGATGATCACTAAAGGCCTTCGTTTCATCCACCCTTTGATACTTGTACATCAGTAAAGGGAGGAGAGTGATTACATAGCAGTGGGAGGGTCTGAAACTTCTATGTGCATTTAAAGAAGGGACAAGCTCTTCTACCTGGAAGTGGCATGTTGGTGCTGGAATCTAAACTAAACTTTGGAACGGGCAGGCATAAGGAAAGTAAAAGGGCACTTTAGGGGCAAACAATATAAATATTATATTGGAGATAAGAAAGTCAGAGAACAGAGTTGAAGCAGACATCATCCTGCTGATCACATTTTAGTTAGGATATAAATCTCTCAAGGTTTATTCATCTCTCTCTCTTACCTTATTAAAAAGAAGACTTAATTTTAAATTGACACACAATATGTTATGAAGATGATCAGAAAACTCGGAATAATGAGGGTTATGGACTATAGGTAAATTTGTCAAGAGAGTGATATAGCCATATAGAGTAGATAGCAAATCCCCCATGATATACTCATTAGCTTATTCTTCCAACTGTAAGAACAATGGGGGAATCTTGTCATATTAAGAAATCTGAAGCTTCTGGAAGTTTTGGATAGATACCTTAAAAATCAAGAATATATCACAAATCATTAGGAAAATGCATATCAAAACCACAATGGTGATATTATCTCATGCCACTCAGAATGGCTAGTATCAAAAAGATAAGAAGTAACAAGTATTGGCAAAGATGTGGAGGAAAAAGACCCTAGTATACTGTTGGTGGGAATGCAAATTGGTGCAACCACTGTGGAAAACAATATGGCTCTTCCTCAAAAAAAATTAAAAATAAGAATACCATATGATCCAGTAATTCCACTACTGGGTATTTACCCAAAGAAAATGAAACTTTAATTTGAAAAAATATACACACCCCTTTGGTTTTTATTGCATCATCATTTATAATAGCCAAGATATAGAAGCAGCCCAAGTGTCCATTGGTAGGTTAGTATATAAAGATATGGTATATATCTATAGATATGCATTAAGGGACTACGACTCAACCATAAAAAGAGTGACATTTTACCATTTGCAACAAGGTAGATGGACCTAACAACTATTAAGTGAAATAAGACAGAGAAAGGCAAATACCATATGATTTCTCTTATATGTGGGATCTAAAAAATACTTGATCAAACAGACAAGACAAAAAAGATTCTTAAGTACAGAGAACAAACTGGTAGTTGTCAAAGGGGAAGTTGACCAAAAAAATTTTAAATATACTATACAGAGAAAGAAAATAACCAGGCTTAATTATATTTAAGTTTTTATCTTGTATATTTGTTGTGAACTCAGTAATACAGAAGTGGTGAGTGTTCTTTGCAGGGGATGTATCTGGTTGTTACTGAAGCATGAGAGGGATAACATGAGACAAGTTGAAAGAGAAAGAAAAACACCTTTTACTTCGTGAAAAATTTAAAAAGTTATCCAACAAGTCTGAAGAAGTATACAAATCTCTTTTCTAGAAATATTTAGTAAATGTGCATAGAAATTAGGGACTTCTCATCACAGACATCTTGAAAAATATACATACTTGAAAATAAACTCCTTGCTCCTAGAAAAGAAAAACAGAAAGATTTTAGTTCCCATTCACTACTGAAGACTCAGTACCTGCTGACCCAAATGTTGTTTGTTTTAATAAGATATACTTGCAATATCTCCAAATAAAAAAGATTGTTCAAGCCCATAAGTGTTTAAGAAAACGAAACACTACATGACAAATTTGCTGCTATCCTTGGATGCCAAATTATAATTTTATTTCAGGGGTTAATCAATGGCATTCTGAATATTGAAATTGAGAATGAAAATCTTGACCCAGCACAGCATGGCTTTGGGGAGTGAAAGGAATGTTTACTCTTGCTAGGGTTAGTGGACAAGTCTGGTCAGAACATCACAAGGAAAACATATTTCTGTACTCGGGACCGCGTTATCTCAATGTTTCACATTCCTGTCCTTTTTGGAAGCTTTAGTTATTATTCCAAAGTCTCAAGAGGTTTGCTGTAAGATCTAAATTGTTACACTCGCCCTTTCTGATTAGGCATCCATAGTCAAGGTATGCATTTACAAAAAAAGGACATATTTTTAAAAATAGTCTTTGTACTCTAGAATCTTCCCCGCAGCATGACTCTGAGAATGGCCTCGTCTTCTTTTCACCTGATTTTTGCAGTCCCTGAAGCGTGCACGGGAATCATTTTATTTCTCTTTAAAGTACCACGAGAAAGAAGTTATTTGGTGATGGGAGGCAACAATCGTCATCTCTAAGAAAAAAGTGAATAGCAGTAGCATTATTCTAATGGTTTTTCTTTGAATCATTTCTTCTTTTTTTTTTTTTTTTTAAAGATTTTATTTATTTATTTGACACAGAGAGAGAGGTCAGATCACAAGTAGGCAGAGAGGCAGACAGAGAGAGAGGAGGAAGCAGGCTCCCTTCTGAGTAGAGAGCCCGATGTGGGCCTCGATCCCAGGACCCTGAGATCATGACCCGAGCCGAAAGCAGAGGCTTTAACCCACTGAGCCACCCAGGCGCCCTGAATCATTTCTTCTTCACAATTTTTATTGGATAGGATCTGAAGAAAAGGAAAGGAAAAGAAAATCGCTATGGCTCAATACCTCAGAACTGAAGCATTTTGTTTATTCCTAGGTGACCATGATAACAAATGGGAACGTGAAATTGCTGTGTCCTCTTTGTGTGTTGTTTCTAAGGGAACCTTCCCCTCTGTGGAGAGACAGCACGGGATAGAAGCTCCATGGAGTTCCGTGTCCCTGAGTTCCCAGCCTTGTTCTACCACTAACTAGCTGTGTAACTAGGGCTCAGGTTTTCACCTGCAAATAAGACAAATGAGGGAACAGCCTCAGCCTCATAGGGTTACTATGAACACTGACTACATTGATATCTGTAAAGTGTTCGGCACTCACTGCGTCTTCACAGATAAGTTCTTAGAAAATGTAAAAGAAATGAACATTGCTTTTATTTAAAAATTACCAAAGAATATCTCCCAGAATCCATTTTTCCTATATCTGATTATTTCCAATGTTTTAGGTTTTAGGTAGAATTATGAAGCCTGCCTTAGGTAAGGTTTTCTGGAAAGAGGCAATTAGGTGGAGATTTGCAGGCAGAAGTTCATTGGGGAGTGCCCTTGGGATCAATAGTAGTAGGGAAAGAAGGAAGGAGAAACAAGCAGAAGGAATAGTCAGGTTGTCCTGAGACCTTGCCAACACCTTGATCTCATGGGAAGCTGTAGAGCTGAAATGGTTTTTCCAGATTGTCTCAGTCTGGGGAGAGAGGACCAGGCCTCTCTACATCCCTTCACACAGAGGAGTCTTTAAAAGCAAGCTGCAGCTCTGATGGCAGGGTGGGGGCGGGGCGGGACGGGGAGTGTGTGACCTTGGGCCAGGTGTTCTTTTGGGCCAAGGGTACTTACCTGGAGAGCCTCATCTGGCAGCTGGCAGTCACCAACACCATCAACAGGTAGGAGAGAGAGCCCCTCAGTGCTGAAGAGAGCACCTCGTGACCCGTTGCTACAACTGTCACGTGTACATATATAAATTAGTATTTCATTTGTCACCGGTGTTTTAATTTGCTTTAATATAGATCTTCTGTGCTCAGATGGAAAATAATGTAAAGCAATTTTCTTATAGTATCAAATTAACTGGTCACAGTGAAAAATAGCATTCCCTCCAGGCACTTGCCTTCTTATCGCCTGAAAAATTCACCATGTGAATTTTGATGTTTCAGCTTGTCATCTCATTACAGTGTACACACAATCTCAGAGTTTATGAGTTAGTAATGTTTGAGCATTTTATAATTATTGTAAACTTCTTCCAAGTCTAGCTGATTATAAGCTTTTTGTTTTCATTCTATGACATAAATAGCATTAGAGGAAAAACAAAGGGGTTTTTAAATATACATGTCATTATTCCATGCTAAGATATCAACTGTATTTATTTTTTCTCATTGTTTATTATCCTTCTTAATATGCAAATGTATTTCCCATAGGCATATTTATGGTAGGTATATGTTTTTCATTATCTCTTTTGTTTAACTTAATGTTACATCATAAACATTTTCATGTGGCTAGAACTTTCACAATTATAATTTTAATAGAAACACAAGAACAGCGCCTGGGTGGCTCAGTCGGTTGAGCATCTGCCTTTGGCTCAGGTCATGATCCCACGGTCCTGGGATCGAGCCCTGTATCAGTTCCCTGCTTGGTGGGGAGTCTGCTTCTCCATCTCCCTCTCCCTCGACCTGCTGCTCCCCTCGCTTGTGCTCTCAATCTCTCTGTCAAATAAATAAATAAAATCTTAAAAAAAATAGAAACACAAGATTCCAGTGAGTTGCTCTACTATAAATTGCTTCACCATTCTCTTATTGTTTGGCTTTTAGCTTTTTTCTAGGTTTTCCCTATCAAATCATAGCATAAATTTTAAAATCCTGAACACAGTAAATCAATTCAGTAAATCGTAGTAGTCCATACTGGCTCATATCAAAGTACGGGGCAGACATAACAATACTCGATCTCTGCCGCAGTGGACGTGAGGCACAGTTATATAAATGAGTGGCCACATAATAAAACGTGGCTTCAGTGATGTGGTAGAGCCGAGACAGCAGTCATCATTTCTAACTGTGTAGGAGGGAAAGAATCATAGAGGAGGAGGGTTTTAAGCTAGGCTTTGCAAGGTGAATAAAATGTACACAAGGAAAAAAGATGGTCAGGGAATTTCGAGCCACAAGAAAAGTAACAGAAAAGAAAAAGGATGGAGAAGTAATTACAGATATAAGGAACCATGAGTCAACTGGTCTGGTGGCTTATAGGAGATAAAGAGGTGATGGAAAAGATAATTTAGAGTCATGTATTCTGGGAACTTGGCCTCCATATTAAGGAATTTGGATTCATCTGTAAGTAAAAAGGTAGTTTTGAGCAGAAGAATGCCATGATTAGATTAGTGCTTCAGAAAAAGTCATTGGCATTAACACAAAGAGATTGGTTGAAGAGATAGGAGACTCACATTCTAGTTAAAAGATACTATACTAGTTCAAGAAAAATTTGTTAAACTATTCTTTCATTTTTTGTTCTTTCCTTCATTTCTTCATAATTCGTGAATATGTCATCACCTAGCAGGGTGTTAGGCCTGGGCCTATTAAAGATCAGGCTCTATTTAAAATTATCCATCTATCCAACAAATTAGATAAAAAAATTATCCATTTATCCAACAAATTAGAACCTGGAATTGCAAACCCAAATGGAATAATACACAGGCCAAGTTGTCTGGCTATTTGGGGATCAGGAGAAATTAGAATACCTTGAAATATTTTGCATTTATTTACTGAGTTAATTGGAACATTCCTGCTTCTATGAGAAATCAAGGGCTTTTGGATGCCACTCTGCATTTAACACTATTATTCCTAGTCTAGGGAAGAATTGACCCCCCTCCTCCAGTCCTTCTTTCTTGCATTGCACTTAACCCTCGTCTCCATTCAGGCATATGGCAGGACACGAGGCTGTTGTTACTGTATCACTTAGATGTTATATTTATGGATGAGTCACTGCTCTAAAAATATGCTTTGTTTAAGATATATTTTCTAAAATCTCAGAACTAATGTACGATACTAATTCTTACACACTAGCTATTATAGCTAAATCACGTGCTTGATAAAATATAAGAACATTAAGCCAGATTACATTTGAAATATATCATTTGTGAAAACATGTTTTAATTTGAAGACATGTTGAAAGTGATTAGCTACATTAGGGATTTCAAAGTGCGAATTTCATTATTCTGCCATAATCAGTAGTCTGTCAGCTACCATAAACTTAAATAAAGAATAAGCTTACGACCAGGAAAATATGTCTTCCGCTTTCAAAGGACAAAATTATACCTCAAAACCATAATTCAATCAATGTACTTACTTGATGGTTTGAGGCAAGGCTTAACCACCTTTGCGTTGGTATAATTAGTGTTCCATGTCCCTGGAGGTGTGGAGTTGGTATAGGTAAGGGAACAAACAGCATAAACAAGGTATTTAGACAGTACACTGTCAGATCCCCTTGGCATTTTTTAAAAAAAAATTTATTTATTTAAGACACACACACACACACACACACACACACACACACACACACACACACACACAGCATGAGCAGCGGGGAGGGGGCAGAAGCAGGCTCCCTGCTGAGCAGGGCTCCTTCCCAGGACCCTGGGATCATGACCTGAGCCAAAGGCAGAGGCTCAACTGACTGAGACACCCACGCACCTCCCTGGGCTTTCATCTGTTCCCACATCTCTCCCCAGAGGGATGGTATTCCCAACTGCTAATATCTGTGACTTTTCCTCCTGGGATGGTCTCAGGCTTCTAGTGCTACTTTGCCTATAGGTACAAAGAGCCAAACAGCCTCTCCCTTCCCCACCAGTGGCTCTTACCCAATGACCCTCTGCTGCCCGACAGCCCCATTCACATGCTCAACTCTGAGGTGTTCATTCGCTGTTCCCCTGCAAAGCTTAGGCTAAAACTACCCTTCATGAAACTTTGCCTAAAATCATACCCTTGCTTGGGTTTTTCTCTGCTGTCCGCTTCTGTAACTCCAAAACAGGTTGTTCTGGGAGCATTTCCTTAATAAACGGCTTTCATATAAATACTTGTCATGCAGTATACTTCTCGGGAAGCCAGAAACAGTGCTGTTGCATAAAGTCTCTCTCTCCTATAGTCAACCTTTTAGAGATATATTCTGTGTTAATAAATCTTCTATCTGTGCAAATATACACTGAGAGGGATAAGCATAATGAAACAGAACATTCCCAAGAACCTGAAATGGCATACAGATCCAGCAAGTGGGATTTATAAGAAGACCAAAACCAGGCTACCTGTATGGCTATCGCTTTTGAAGGTACCCAAGGCATGGTGACCATTTCTGCCAACCTTATTCTTTCTATACACAAGCAACAATCACAATTCGAAGGTGTAGGAAAAGCTGCTAAGCCCGAGCTCTGGCTGGAGGTCTAGTTCCCATAAGAAAGATGCTATCTGTGGGAAGATTGAAAGGAGGACATAGGGGAAAAGTTATGGGAAACTGCAGATTTTACTGTGTTTGCTCGGTTCTGAGACTCCATGAACAGCAGAAAGGTGGAAAGTGCTGACCTGTGCCCAGGACATTCACACACACTGTTAGACACTGGGATTTTCCACCTGTCATCCACTTAGAGATCTGATTGGGATTTTAACCTAGTCATTTTAAGAATAATTGTGAGCCACAGGAAATTCAGTAACTGTATTTATAAATGCAAGATCTGGGTAACTTTCTCCTTGTTTTGGGTAAGTAGAGAAAAAATGTAACCTACAAAGGCCATCCCATGGCAAAATGAAAGGGAATAATATTGTGAAGACAAGAGGAAGAGCAGACCTTTGAACACTATTTATAACAGGAACCAGAAAAAATTTAGGAGACTATTTGTCATAGTTAATCTGATTTAAGAAGACATTGCCTTTGGTAAACAGGAAGAGAAAGCCACAAAATAGAATAAGCTGAGATGAAGGGACAAGAGGATGAAATGAAAAGAGGACAGGATGTGAGGCCAAGGCAACAAGCTGGGATGAAATGGGAGCTCGGTGAGCTGAAGGACGAACACATGCAGGCAAGAACAGTAATTAAAAAATTAAAATCATGTTGGAGTCAGCTCCTCCACACGCACACACACTACACACACACACACACCCTTCTAGCACAAAGAAGAGCACAAGAAAGTGATATGAAAGGAAATGAAAGATATCCAGGACAAATGAAACCGATACAATTAAGAATTATAAGTGTTCTGGAAGGAAACTTGATAATGTGGAACAAAAGCAACAATTAAAGACACAAGTGAAGAAACTTTGTCCAAATCTGGGAGTCTGAGAGAAAAGAAAGGAGGGAAACTAAAATGCAAATGGCAAGAGTTGGCCATGATGGAGGCAAAATCATCTAAAGGAGAATGAGACCCATATCCCGGTAATATATATATTACTAATTATAAAGGAAAAGACTGACAAACATCCAGGAAGAAAGATCCAGCTGCTCTCTAAAGGGATTAGTATTAATTTGGCACCATAGAATTATTGGCATTTCAAAATTCCAAATGATGGTGAAGAGGATTTAGAGGAACTGACATATAATTCACTTTGTTCAACAAATATAAGCTCCTACTACGCGTCTAACATGTTAAATTGGGAGAGTACAACAGTGTAAATTTTTACAAGCTGAAACAAACTGTGTATGGAATTAAAAATAATTGACCATGGTGACTACATGCAAAGACTGATGTAGAGGTGGAACCACCAAAATTATTTATTTGCTGGGCTCTTCTCATGGAGTTTCTGATTCAGTGAGTGTGGGGTAGGTCCCGATAATTTGCATGTCTAATAAGTCCCTAAGTGATGCCAATGATGTAGCTAGTCTGGGAACCACACAATCAGAACTGCTGATTTATATTGACTAAAATTTGGGGAGAAAAATAGCAGAAATGTTCAACTGCATTGGAACGATTACATAGTTGTAGCCACTGAAATAATATTTTTGAAGATTATATAATGCTATAGAAAAATCCCAATGTTGTAATACTGCACAGATTAGTCATCACATATGACTTTATGAACCATATTCTTTAACTGTATAAAGAAATTCAGTTAAAAAGACAGCAACAGATGTCAAATAAACAAAGACAATCAGGAAATCCAAAAATAGTTGCACTGATTATCAATAGACTACGTAGTTAGTAATTTTTAAAAATTTTCATCTGTATAATTTTCTGTATTTTCCATATGAACATGCATTCATCTTTATTGAGAGAAAAGAAAATAATTTCCCCAAAAGGCCCCATTCAAATATTGTATCCTAAGTGCAGCTCCTACCAAGTTCCCCATTCTATTGAACCAAATGCCTTCTATGAATTTCTCTGTCATCACACCATGGAAACTTTTATCGCATTTTCATTAAAAATTGATGATTTACATTAGTATTTTAAAGGCTCTGAAAAGTCCCAATGTTAAAAATTACTTATTCCAGTATTTTCCAAATTTATTTGTCCACAGAACAGTGCAGAACATGCATCAGTGTTCTACAGAATAAATAGTCCACACAGTCACATCAGCTACTTTTTGACATTTACTGAATGAATGAAACCAGTGAATCAATGAATCATAGATATTGAATACTTATTTTCCTGTCAGTGAACCTAAACTAAAGGTTTCCTTCACTAAAGCCATTAGCATCTTTATTTATATGTACTTACACTTCCCATTCTCTAAGTATTCAACTCAACATATTTTAAAAGTGCCTCCTGGGAGCAAGGTACTTGGTGACGTATAAAGGTATTTTATTTTACATGGTCAGATCTCAGCCCAGTATTAATTCACCAGTTCCTCATTTATTTCAGCCTTCGAAAAGATTTAAATCACTTTCTATAGATGATTGTATATCTACATGATCATTATTCAAATTTAACCAAGAGTGAGAATTTCATTCAATATGGGTGAAAACTGGCAATGAAAGAATCCAAGCATCCTCTCACAGAAACATACAAATACCAGATGGAGTTTCCTGCATTCTGAAAGTTGATGACACTCTATTTCCAAACAAATATTGTATGCCAAAAATAAGAGCCCATCTGGAATTTTATAATTAATTATTTTCTCTGCCAAAGATTCTTTTTTTCTACTGTAATGGCTACCTACCATCCCATTCTTACCTTAAATCATAGGATTTCTTTTTTTTTTTTTTTAGGAATGTATTTATTTATTTATTTATTTTTATAATTTATTTTTTTTTATTCTTTGCCCCAGGGGTACAGGTCTGTGAATCATCCGGCTTACATCTTTCACAGCATTTACCAAAGCACAAACCCTCCCCATCTTGTGACCACTTATTTTACAATTACATGAGCTATATAAAAATACGCAAAACTATTCGGAATACTTGGTAACTCCACAATGAAAATAGTAATGTGTTAGTAATAGTAATAGGATGTTTTCATATATAAACAGCAAGCTTCCCTGCACACCACCAAAGATGCAAAGTGGAAACAAAAGTCTCTGAAACAAGGTAAAAATCATTAATAGAATTTAAATTTGTGAATTTCGTGTGAGGATTACAAAATTTTGTGCCCCAAAACTGCATATTTGGCAAGTGCCCCCAAATAGTGTGTTCAGGAACACATAGTAAAATTAGAAGATTTCATGATTTTGAAAGAGAAGGACACCAGAGGATGACTGGTATTAAAGATGATCGTTTTATTATACAAACTATGTTTTAAAAATGTCTCAATGAGTGCAAACATTACCTTAATGAGACGATGAAAACTAAGTATTTTCATATGGAATGCTAGGTTTTAAAAAATCAGAACACTTTAGAAACATTACTATCTTCCTTTAATAAACATTGGCAGAATCTTTGGGAGGGGAGGGGAAGAGACAGGAGAACCAAAGTCAAAAGGGTTATAAGGTTGTTGATTTCATGGTTTGATCCAAGAAAGATAGTGCAGGACCAGGTCTCTTGTGATCCTGATTGGTGATCTCTAGAAACCTCTAGAAAACCTCTAGAAACCTCTAGGAAAGCAGCTCATTGCAGAGGACTGCCTTTTCTGTTCATCATCTCTCCTTTCTCCTGTTCCCAAGAGCATTCCTTGACTGGTGACAATCCTGGATCTTTCTTTCCCCTTTTAAAGGCCATTCATTAATGTGTTTATTCAAGCAATATTTCTTGAGCCTCTGTTATATCCCAGCCAGTCCTGTGGGGGATGAGAACCCAGGAGCGATCTAACACCTATGTGAACCCACAGCCGGGATAGAGCAGTATAGAAATTCTTACATCTTGTTCCTCATTAACACAGGCAGAGTCTCCAGCCCTAATGACACAACAGAATGTTTTAATACCACATTTTCACTCATTTATTCAGTTAATATTTATTGAGGGATAAAACTGCTCCAGTTTCTCTTTTAGACCATGGGGAGAGACAGATATTTGAAAATATCCTTTTCTATGTTATGTATAAGTATTATAAGTAAAGCACTCTTCTTAGAAAATATCTGAATGTATGGTTGCTCTTGTTTTAATATATATTAAATATAATATAATATTATATTATATAACATAACATAATATATTACACTGAAGCCCAGCTTCAGATTGCATACATAATTCATGATATGTTACACTGAGAAAATCTCAGCTGAGACTAGGCTGCCTCATATTCAAAACTGGAGTAATAGTACCTAACATTAAGTTATTATGAGATCGCAATGAGATAAAATGTAAAAAAAAAGAAAAAAAGAAAAAACTTAGTGCATAGCACAGAATATGTTGCTCTGGTTTCTAGCATTAGGTAAATTTTTATATTGATATTTTGGGCAATAGAGCATTTTGTCTACTTCAAGCCAGAATATTTAAAGCACCTTGCAGAACCTTGCCAGGAAAAATGCTGGAAGACTACTCTCCAGCATCACCTTATTTTTGGGGATGGAAATCATCCTGTTGTAATGATGTGTCAGCTTAAGGCACGTATGCTTCTGGAAAGACAAGGCCATCAGTCTAGGTCTAAATACAGGTAACCTTTATCATTTCCAAGAAAATAATATCTTTTTTTTTTTTTTAAAGATTTTATTTATTTATTTGACACAGAGAGAGAGATTACAAGTAGGCAGAGAGGCAGGGAGAGGAGGAAGCAGGCTCCCTGCTGAGCAGAGAGCCTGCGGGCCTCGATCCCAGGACGCTGAGATCATGACCTGAGCTGAAAGCAGAGGCTTTAACCCACTGAGCCACCCAGGCGCCCGAAAATAATATCTTTTAAAAAAATCAATCTCAAAATGTCTGATGTTACTGAAACTATGCTGCTTTTCATCCTCTTCCTAGAAGAGGGTGCTTTGGATAGCAGGACTTTCCCTGAGTCATTATTATTGTTATTACAATTACTGTTATTATTATTTTCATCCCTTCCTTCTTTATGAGGACAGGAAGCAAACTCTTAGGCCAATCTGTTTTCTTTCTTTCTTTCTTTTTAACATGTATTTCAATCCCAGAAAGAATTCCAAGCTTCCTATTCATCAGCAGAAGAAACTAATATAAAGTGAAGAAGAGGGAAATTTATTCTCCCCTCACCAGCAGTTTGGGGAAGGAAACTTAAATTATGTTCGAAAACATTTATTTTCTTGTATGTGGTATTTGTTAAATGGCTAAAAGACCCTAGGGTAAAGTGAAAGGAGTGCCTTCAGGAGTGTATAGAAAATGAGTTATTAGTGTGGTATTACTGTGTCAGAAAGAAAAAAAAAATACTGGTTTGTGCCACTGCTTGTGAATCTTTGTGTTATTTGAAAAAATTTCCAAGGTCAAGTTTCTAAAAGTATGACTTGAAAACAGTGATTTCTCTACTTTTACAATTATCCTGTTGCACTGCAGAGTTCTGGCATTCTCTAGAGGGCACTTCTTTGTGAACGTTGTTGATCTTGGTATTTTTCTGTCCCTTCTGGATAAGCATCAGCTCACTTTTTTTTTTTTTCTTCTGCTGAGCAATATTGTGCCCGGGCCCTTTTGTTAAGTCACAATAAACGAGACAAGCAACCAGCAGGCCCTTGACACAAAGTCACTTATTGATCTGAAAACCGTGCTGTGCTAACCTCACCTTAAAACCCTGTAGCATAAAACTCCAGTTCCTCAAAAACAGCCAAAGCTTTAACACCCAGACACTTGCCATTCTTGTTTTCAGTACACATCTGACATATTTAGAGAAGAGAATCCTCCCTTATTAAGATAACAATTACTAGTTTTTCGTTATAGTAACCTTGACATCCAGCATCTTCCAGATCTCTCTGGAAGTTAAATACTTTGTCTTGTTGTCCCCTAAAAGTGCATGAACACAGATTAGGCCAATCAATGTCACTATTTTATGGTTGGCATTGCAAATTGACAAAAGTCTGTGTTGCTCCTTAAATTATGTAATTTTATAATAAAAGGACATTTTAGAAGAGAGGTGAAGAATTGTTCATCAAAAAGAGTTATGTGACTTCTAATGCCTAAAGTTTTGCACGGGACTGGATAAAAGCAGAGGTTTTTGTTATGCATATACTGATCCTTTCCTTCCCTCATTCATTCACTCTGTCTTTCAGTGGCTAATATGAGCCATAAAGTGTCACAAGTCCTGCTGAACTGTCCAGTTTTGAGCAAAATCATTCTGTTCTCTATCTCACTGGCCCTGACAGTCTGTTGGGATAAAACACAATCATAAGCAAACTACGGATCATGCCCGATACAATGAAGGACATTAACAACATGCGGTGATAGAGACTAACAGAAGGGAGAAAAAAATCCAGCTTCTATACAGTCTGGGTGATGATCAGTTATTTCAGTAAGAGGGAAGAGCAGGTGTTAATAGTCTTGAGGCAGCGTAGCCAAAGTGCAGAGAGGGAGCAGGAGAATATTATGAGCTTTGATGTAAAATTGTTCAAAAGTTCTTCATAACACATGGTCAGGCCATGTTATCTGCCCTGTATTATTTCACGCAACTCCTTATAAATTGCTCCTCTTTGGACTCTAATAGATGTCCTTGTTAAGTTCTTTTTTTTTTTTAATTTTTATTCTTTGCCCTGTACCAGGTCTGTGAATCATCAGGCTTACATCTTTCACAGCATTCACCAAAGCACAAACCCTCCCCAATGTCCATAACCCATCCACCCTATCCCTACCCTCCCACCCCCCAGTAACCCTCAGTTTGTTTT
>LNAC01000575.1:526050-558269 GCA_002007465.1 Ailurus styani
TCCCTACCCCCCACGACCCCCCACCCTGCCCCTCAAGTTCCTCATATCAGAGAGATCATATGATAATTGTCTTTCTCTGATTGACTTATTTCACTCAGCATAATATCCTCCAGTTCCATCCATGTCGTTGCAAATGGCGAGATTTCGTTTCTTTTGATAGCTGCATAGTATTCCATTGTATGTATATACAATGGAATCCTTGTTAAGTTCTTGAACTCACACTTTACTTACGTGTCCCTAAATCATTGCTGAAACTAGGATGCTGTTTCCCTTTCATCATCATGCTAAGCAAAAAAACAAAAACAGAGGAGAAAGAGAAAAATGATTCTATTTGTGTGAGATTCTAGAAAAGACAGATTCATCCATGAAATTCATCAGGAAGTAGATCAGTGGTTTGCTGGGGCCTAGAAGCTGCAAGGGGGGGTGACTCTAAAGGGGAAATTAGGGGCTCTGGGTGGGGTTGGGGAGGGGGGATGAAAGTATTCCATGTCTTGATTGTTATCGTGGTTCTACAGTGACTATATTTGCAAATTTCATCAAACAGTACACCGAAATGGCCATTTATTATGTGTAGATTATATTTCAATGGAGTTGATTAAAAAATTATAAAATAAGAAAAAAAAGAACATTAAAAAAAAAACCTCAAATCTCCCTTCTCCATCATCTCTTCCCTAATCTGACATAGCTTTCCTTCCACCATTGTGTTATGTGCTGTGGGTTTTTGTCCTTGCGACAAGCATTCCACGTACAGCTTTTAATGAGTATCTTGGGGTTAAGCTGGCTGTTTCTCCTTGGGGCTTGCATATTCCCTTAGGAGAGAATCTGTGTCTCATTTGTCTTTTTCTCCCCCCTCAGAACTCATAAAAGGACCTCCCTGAGCACTTGTAAAATCAATAGCACTATTTTCATATTTACATCCTGCCTGGTTCCCGAAAAGGATGAACAGGAAGCAACATTGATTCCCAAGGGTTGATGAATGGATGGAGTGTTCAGCCCACATCCTGGCTCCATGTGAAAAAATTGGGGGCAAAATGGGTTTTCGACCTACCTTCTTCACACCTGTACTTGCTTACTGATTGAGTGAAATGCTTGCAATGGTTTCTCTGTTCTCCAGGAGGGAAATGCTGTACAGACCCTCTGCATTTTCCTTCTTAATGGTCCATTATTTCTCTGTACAGAGGCCAGGGGTAGAATCAGTGTTGGCAAACCGCAAAGAAGTGGACACAACAGTGTAATAGGAAGGCAGCTATTAGGCCCCATTATTACCTCGAGTGAAGGAAAATCGAAGGAGCATAGTGGTCTATTGCATAACTGCCACTCTCGGGTTGTTATGGGGGAAAGCTGTGTAAATCAGCCCTCCTGTGCTGATTCTTGAGAAGACTTTTCCCCGCTTCCCGCATACCCTCTCCCTATGCAATTTTTCGTTTCTCAACTGGCCGATTCCCTGGAATATTAGCTTTTCAAAATATGACACAGAAGTTCACCAATTCCTTCCAACTCATAACACTTTAAAATTGCAACTCCAAATTATTTCTGTTAAAAATAGCTGATTTTTATGACTCCTAGGGGATTTCTTATTTTAATCTGAAACCTTCAGAAATGGTTCAGTTTTGCGGAAATGATGGGGGAATGTCTGCTCTTAGCAGTTTTTGTGTTCAAGGGCAAATCAACCTCTGTACTTGCTAACTCTAATTTTCCAAGGGTTATGAGACTTTAATTTGATTCTTTATCCAGTGTGCATAAAACGTTCACTGGAATTTGCATAATACATTTATTGTATAATCACTCTTCATGTTGGTTACCTGCTTCCTCAAATGAACATTGCTTTTTTAAGCGGATATATTAATGTAGGGCCAATTTGAACTTTGTAACTAAACAGAATTAGGTATATCTCTGAAGGACAAACATAAAGGAGAGAGAGAAGGAGAGCATGTACTTGTTCTGAAATTGGCTATTATATAAAAATAACCCCAATCCTGCATTTCCAAATATTAATTTTGCAAACAGAAGCAGGGGAAAGATTGCTGTCTTAAAAAACATAGAGATTTATTATGTGGAGAAAGAATACACTTGTCCAGCCTGTCTCTTAAAGTGCAGTTTAGGCAAGAGGATTCCATCAGGATGCTAGATTTTAGCACAGTCTAAGAAGGTGAAGGAGTTGGAGACAGAGGGTGCCATAGGCACTAGGCCAGGAACTTTGAAGGCATTTTAATTTATTCAGTGCCCAGAGCCAATATATAATTAAGGTAATATTATTACTCTCAATTTTGGTTTAGTGTTCTGTGTCTTTGGACTCATTGCTATTAAACAAAAGAGTGAAGATTTGAACCCGGACTGTATGAGGCCAGCATCTTTGTCCTTCAGCTACACCAGTTTTCAATTAAATACACTTGTCTAGTGTGAGCCACCTTGGGGACTGTGTATTTCTTAACATCAGCACTGTCCAGTGGACCCTGAAGAGCACTTGGTGCAGGGACTATTCAGAGATTGGAAGACCTGATAGAGGTTGCATGAGATGATGTTGAAGATCCCCATTTTCCCTGTAATTTTACAAGGATAGTAGGTGCAGTCCAGACCTGATGAATGGCTTGTTACAGACCAGAGTGTCTCATCTGGAGATCGTGTCATACAGTCATCTGGAGATCTGGTCAAAATATAGAGTCTGACTGAGTAGATCCACAGTGGGTAAGGGATACTTTTTTTGTTGTTGTTAAGATTTATTTATTAATTTGAGAGAGAGAGAGAGATTGAAGAAGGGAGAACATAAGCAGGGGAGAAGGTAGAGAGAGAGGAAACAAGAGAATCTCAAGTAAACTCCCTGCTGATTGTGGAGCCTGATGCAGGGCTCTGTCTCACAACCCTGAGATCATGACCTGAGCTGAAATCAAGAGTTAGCTGCTCAACCAACTCAGCCACCCAAGCACCCCACAGTGGGTGAGAGATTCTGAATTTCTGCTCTCAAGTGATGCTGTTGCTGCTGGTCCACAGACTGAACAGAGAGTAATAAAGTAGAAAACCTCTTTGAGGAGGCCCCTCTGATCTCTGCTTACAGAGCCATTTCTCTAGTGATCCAGGTCCTGACCTTAGTTAGGACATTGTACTTGACTATCCAGGTCGTACTTCTCTAAACAGCATCTAAGCAGCATATCCTAGGATCATTGAAATCCCATTGTCTTTAGGCAACTAAGACTCATCAAACAAGTTCTGCCTATAAGAGAGAAGATCTGAACTGTAAGCCATGGGTCACCAGCTATGAAAGGGACACAGAAGAGTTGGTACCATCAGTTCACATACCAGTTTCCATACTATAGTAAAATTTCCTTGGGGAAAACATATCTTTCATGTTTGAGTAAAAAAAAAAAAATCTCACTCTCAACTTTTAAATAAATGTGCAATCATGAGTATAATGACGTGACTATTGAAATTCTTGGCATCCTTTCTGAATCACAGATTTGAAATTGTGTCTCAAGGTCCCAATATATTTCCAAAATTCCTTTAAGATGGATCCAACCTAATTGCAATAAGAAGGAAAATGGGCCTCTCATCTCCTGTATTTCATGAAGGCATTTTTTGAATTTGATTTAACTGGCTTCTGAAATCTTTGGTTTTGCATGCATTAGGGTCTTTGAAGTATCTTTCAAAGAAACAAAAAACTCAGAAAAAATCACTCTCTAAGTCTAGGAGGCTTTAAGAGTATTGCTTATTCCTATTTTATTAATTTTAAAAAACTTTCAAAATGTTGGAATAAAATCAGTTTTGCAAATCAGTTGGCTAAGGCATAATATAGAGCTCAGAAATCTTTAAGAAAGAGCTAGGCATTGGATGTTGAAAATAATAGATTAACAAGATTATAGTGATCCATATTTATTGATCAGGAAAGGTAGCCACATGCCTTATTAAGAGAAAAAAAGCAGATTATAAAACTTCATAATCTGATATTATTTGGGTTAAAAATTTAAAAAATGAACAGTTTGTTTATTTTTGAGCCATGCATCATGCTTAATTTCCCTCCATATTGACTGAAATTTCTTCAATAAAATCGTATCTTTTAAAATTAGAAGAAAACAACACTACTATTTATTTTTAGGGAGAAAATGGACAGTTGGGGAGCCATTTATAAATCTTAACTACAGTGTTTTTCATTTCATGTTTTTTGATAGCAGGAATAGTTTTTTAAAAGATTTTATTTATTTATTTGAATGAGAGAGAGAGAGAGAGAAAGCACGAGCAGGGGGAGGGGCAGAGGGAGAGGGAGAAGCAGATTTCCCGCTGAGCAGGGAGCCTGCCATAGGGCTTGATCCCAGGACCCTGGAATCATGACCTGAACAAAAGGCAGACACTTAACTGACTGGGCCACGCAGGCATCCCTGATAGGAGGAATAATTTTTATCACTCAATAAATCCCTAAGTGCTTCTAATGCATGTAACAGTAGAGCTCAAAATTAACTTTTGGTTGCTTTTTCAAGTTAGAACATCAGAAAGAACCATAGGAGGCCTTCTTGGGAAGGTGAACCACAGCACTAAGGTCTAGGTAGAAAGGAACTTACATTTATTTCATTGAATACTGTTTTGTTGGCCTGATTTTTATCTTTTATTTTTATTTATTTATTTTTTACCCCATGCATTCTGCTACTCTACCTATATGTACACATATGTTTCTTTATTTTTTAAAATTTGAATACAGAACTAGAATCATACTTGTTATACCAGGTGGGATGAAAAGAAGTAATTTGGGGTGTAATAGGATGTAAAAGATACCATTTTTCATAGTGCAAGGGACAGTATGCTATGGACGTTTACTTAAAATATTTGGAATAAGGCCTATAAACACATGACTGGAGACTGCATCCAGTAATATATGGGTTTAAAATAGAAAATGCGTGACTTTTCATTAAACAGAAGCTTCCTGAGGGTTTCAAAGTGAATTTTGTCAAAGGTTTAGAAGGAGCAAATCATGCATGGAGACTTTCCCAGGAAATTCAAAAGTTTTAAGGAATGCCAGGCTTTGTGCAGAAATTTAGACGAAGTGACATGACAGTGGAGGGAATATCTAGAATGTAAGTGTAGCCAAAACAGAGACTCACAGATAATACATCCTTCCTAAGAAGAGTCGACCTGTATGTAGGGTTCACCTCCTTTTCCTAACTTTTTGCACTGAGCTACTTAATACATCCCTCTGGGTGGTTGCCCTAGTTCTGCAGAAATATCCATCCTCTTAAGATGAATGGCCACGGGTCAGGGGATGTTTCTGCTCTAGAAGGATGTGAAAGACTATACGCGCGCTTCCTAGGCCATTAACTGGAGCCGTTGAGTGTGACTGGGCATTAAAGGATGTGGAGGCTAGGGGATGAGGGCGTGGGACTGTCCTTCCATGGATTCTCACACACTGAGACCATCATCTCTGCTCTTCTGATGGAGGAACAGTATAGTTCCACAAGTCTGTAAGACCAGAGCAAGGAGAGGGAGGGCAGGATGGGCATTGAGGAATGAAATCATAGCTAGCTTTGCCTACCCTACTGTGCACTGGGATTGTAGAGCTATAATTAGAGTGTTCAGTTACAGCTTGCTTCCATCATAGTTACAAACTCAATGGAATTATTTTATCAGTACCCTGGCTGGCTCCTGCAGCCACACAGCACTACACGTCTGTACCTCCTGCTGCTGTTGATGGCAGAGACACATTAGGACCGAAGGTTCACACAAGACATGTATTTTCTTTGTATCCTTGAATACTGCCTGTTAGCAAAGGAAAGCTTTGCAAGATGATTCACAGAGGTTAATCTGCCCATTTACAGCCAAGCAGACTGCTCCCTTAATCTCTGCAATATTATAATAAAGTAATGGTTGGTCTGGTCCAAGACCTTGGCAAATCAGTGAGTTTCTTTAATCATAGTAAAGCATGGTGATCTCTCTAAGCCCATAAATGATGATCCTGATCTTAATTTTGACTTTACTCAGTATAAAGAAGCAATTTCTCTCGTTTAAAAATCAATTGAATGGGGAGAGTGAGTTCTGGGACTTGAATCTGTGTTTGGTTTAATAAGGCTTTCTGTGCAACATAAATGGGATGAGATAGTGTCCCATTTTCAAGTGGCATACTACTAAGTAGTCTGCTCCCTAAATTTGTCTGTCTTTGTAATTTTTCTGTTCTGCTGGGAAATGCCATATGGGACCTAATTTCTTTTCCTGGTGCTCCCTTTTGTCATTTGTACAAAATATATTGACTTTGCCCCCACCTGGAAGAAATATTTGCCATGTTGGAATACTAGCATTTTCCTTTCACTTTTTATGTGGGCCAGTTCCTCTTCATACTTTGTATTTAACTTAATTCATTTCTGCTGTGCACAAAAACTGGAAAACAGAGAGATAGAATAATACATCCGTACATAAATTTAGAACATGAATAATCTTACCATCATGCCACACATCGAAAGGGTTTGGGCATGTTGAATCAGGCATTCAGCTTTGATGAGCAGAACTGTATACATAAAACCATGTGTACTATACCGAAGGAAAACATGGCATTTTGCATATGCTCACCTAACATAACCTCGTGTGTGTTAGGAGACACTCTATTGGAAGCCTGGGTGGTTCAGTTGGTTAAGCATCTGCCTTCAGCTCAGGTCATGATCCCAGAGTCCAGGGATCGAGTCCCATATCACTTCTTCTCCCACTGCCTCTCCCCCTGTTTGTGCTCTCTCTCTCTCTCTGTCTCATGCTCTCTCTCTCAAATAAATCAATAAAATGTTAAAAAAAAAGTCTCTATTGTTTTTAAATTTCCTTATCTACCCTACTAGAACATTAAACTGCCTGACAGAAGGGACTATATTAGAGTGTCTTAGTTTTCCCTGTAGCAACTAGTGAGCTATCTTTCTTGCACATAGTAGATGTTCAGTAAATGAAATAATAGGAAATTCACATCATGGTTTAAAAGTGTTCCTCCTAACAGGTAAATCCTACTCCAAAAACTGATGTCTCATTTTAGTGTTTCTGGCACTAGAATATCAGAGTGTTTGGGTAATTAAGTTCAAATATCAGGGGACTCTAGTGAAGTAATCTGTTTACTGTATCTAGGACTTTGTAACCCTTCTTCTTTACCTCTATTTGCTAAGCATCTGAGAGCTGCAGCCCTTCGCAGAGAAGGTACATATGCTTGTCTTTTTTTTTTTTTCTGGATAAAATAATTCCAAGTTACTTTCTGAAGATGTTTCAAAGCATAGGTGATTTCATGGCTTATATATTTTTTCCACTCAAATTAAGCATTCTTATCACTGGCTTTGGCATTCTACAGGATTTATCTTTTGCCTTTATTTTTCATACATTTCAGGACATATGGCTTTCTGGTTCCCCTGTAGTATACTTGCTTCGTTATGCTAATCACTGCAAAGAAGATCCTGAAGTCATGACTGGGGTTTCTGGTTAGCCTGGTTTTAGAAATATACAGGTAGTGAAGAATTTATCAGTGCTACCCTGCAACCACCTTTTTTGACCACATAATGCAGAGAATTAGGAAATACAATAATAAGAAAAAGGCATTCAGCAATCACTCAACATCTTCAGGATGCAAGAGAAACGAGCCAAAATGCAGAAGCAAGGAGGCAGTCTGGACTCCACCGGACCTATAGGAAGCCTGCAAACCACTCCTCTCCTCTGCCAGTCACCTTCCCTCCCTGAAGATCCGGTATTCTGCTCTGAGCTCAAAGGACATCCACAGAATATCAGAATGTCATTAAGCCTCAACAGAAGGTGGGGGGATTGATGGGAGGGCAATTCTTAAACATCTTCAACTGTTCAATTTGAGTAGAACTTCGGTTGAACGTGTAATTCCCGGACAAAGTGTTCCCTTATTCTGTTTAAAAATCACATTTGACTCACAGCTGGATCGTCTTTGAAAGAAGTTGGGTCTTACATCAGGCCATCTGTGTTTCAAGTGGGCTTTTACGACAGCCATTCTAAAGAGGAAGAGCAATGCACATGTGAGATTTAGTGTGCAGTTCACTTTGAGAGCAAGCCTCCCTCCGCGGACTAGATGCCACCACAAATCAGAACCAGGAGTTCTGGCTTTAATGTCTCTCCCCCTCCCCCGCCCCAGCATAGAAAGTACAATCCCAACGTTGGTCAACGGGTGAGCAGTTTAAATAGAAAATTTAAAAAGCAAGCAGCAACAGAGAAGTACCAAATAGGCTGGTGAAGATGGCAAAGAGACTTTTAACAAAATGCAAAAGGATGGTCACACAGTGGTCCAGTTGCATGGCAAAGGTTGCGGAGAAGTTGCCTACAAATGCAGCTCTCTGGGCCAATCCATTGTTTGTGGAACTCAGTTATAAATTCTAAGGGTGTATATGTATATATTTTTTTCTATAAAGTCACCGGGCTTGTGGCTCAATAAAAATAGCAAAATTTTAAATTTACACACCCAGTTTAAGGCATTTCAGGAAAGCATCGATTATCTCTGCCAATGGAATGAGCACATTTGGCGAATGATCTACTTAGCATGGAGTTGGTTCTTTCTCACCGTTCGGCTCCCCGCTAATTGCACAACTGCTGTGGCCTTCTCCCCCTGACAAGGAAGAAAAACAAGGACATTCAGGTGGAATTCATTTGAACCTGCTGCCAAGCTGAATTATGTAATTGAGGGAGTGAGGCGGGTGTGCGTCCAGCCACGTGGGCTGGAGTTTGCGACAGTTTCCATTCACCAGTGTTTTCTCGAGGATTTTAGCAGTGACCATAAAGCATTCTTAGCCGGGACTGAACGCGTCTCCCGACCCTGCCTCTCTCCAGAGGTAGGTGCAGAGGTTCCTGTCCCCAGACTTGGCTCTTTGGCATTAAGGAAAGCAAACTGAAACCGAATTGAAGTCACTTTATTTTGTAGTAAATGCATCATTATTCTTTAGGAGCAGCTTTGCATTTCGTTTTGTTCTCGTGGTCGCGTGTAGTGTGTACCGTCCCATAAAACTCGGAAATGCAACGTGTGCTTCTACAATCAGAGTGGTTTTGGGGGTTGCTTGAGACATTTTTACCTCTGCACTTTCATTTTAATTAGTGCAAGTGAGTATGTGTGGAAAACACATAACTCAGTGAAATATTTCATATCTGGTGACTTATTTTTTCTTTAGAACTTTGTGTCAGGGGAACTGAGCATCCTCATTGCTTTGGAGCCTTCTGGAGAAGAGATATCTTATACAGAGATACCCCTCTCCTTACTGGCTCTAGAAATACACTCTTCTCAGAGTTCAGCCGTTCCCTCCCTGATTCAGAGAAAGCTCAGGAGTCCCATTCCCTTACAGAGATTTCTTCTGTTTGGATTGAAGTTCAGCCCTGGAGATCAGCATTGTGATTTTGTAGTATCCTGTGTGATGTGTAATGTGTGGAAGGAAACGGAGGGAGCCAGGGAAGTCATGTTGGAACAGAGACGGTCCTGAAGTCGGGGGCTGCCTGGCTAGATGGCAGCATGGCGGAGCCAGACAGGGACCCCTTGGCATTTATATTGTTCTTTATGGTCAAATGTATTAATAGTTGTTTTAATCAATTAGTTAATTCCTGCTCTAGTCTGTGAAGTATTAGCACCTTTTAAATATAATTTTAATTTTAACAAATGTTTATTAAGCACAGGCTATATGTTAAGCACAGTCCCAGTAACCAGGTACACACGAATAAATAACCCTCATTAACTAAGGCGGTCTTTTTTTTTTTTTTTTCCTGCCTTCAAGTTGCAATAAGCAAAGGGAAGGATCCCTCTTTCAGTAAGGGCAGCACTGCATATGTGTTCCAGATTCTCTCACTCCTTCACTTTTTAGGAACATTGTTCTATAAATTATCCCTTTGCCCTCCTAAAGTTTTGATCATTCTGCTTGATCATTCCTATTCCTTTTGTAATTGCCAAGAACAATCCCATAATGGGCACAAGGAGTAAGCATTTGTTGAATAACCTGAATGAACCCCTCTGTAGTTTCCTGGCTTCCCACTGGAATCAGCTGAGGAACACACATGTACACACACACACACACATGCACACTTGCACACACTTGTGTATGTATGTGTGTGTAAACCCCTGGGCCACATTACTAAAGATACTGATTTACTTTCCTGGAGGTGAGAAATGGACACTGGTATTTTTTTTAAGTTCCCAAGGTAATTCTAGTGTACAACCAAGATTAAAAATCATGGTATTGCCTATCTTAAAACAAACCAAAACAACTCGTTTGACCTCATATCACGTCTCTAGCGGACCTGTCTCTTAATTCTCCTTCCCAGCAAGATAACAGCAAGGAGGCCTGCGAGCACTCTCTCAACCTCCTCCTCTTTCTCTCACTCTTCAACCAGTCAAGCAGGCTTCACTCCCCACCACTTGCCTGAAGCAAATCATGATCATGATACCCATGTTCCTAAGCACATTGGGCATTTGTAAGCTCTCATCTTGCTCTCGCTGTCTGTGGCATGTGACAGTGGATTTCTCTCTCTTTCTCGGAACACCTTCTTCCCTTGACTTTGGGACATCCTATTCCCCTTTCAGTCTCTTCCTTTCTGATTCTCCTGCAGCCTCCTTTGCAATTGCCTGTTATTACCTGTCACCTAAATGCTGAAATTGTTCAAGCTCCAAACCTAAGCCCTTGGTTTCTACTTACACTACGTATTTTTGTCTGTTTCCATCTCTGTAAATCACATCTTTATGCTGTTGACCTCCTAATTTATATTTCCAATCCCCACCTCTTTTCTGAGTACCAGCCTAATATATCCAACTGCTCCTTGACATTTTTACTGAGATGTCTCGTAGGCATTTCTGACTCAACCGATATTTTAATTTTCCCTCTTCCCTGTTGAATCCTCCTCCAGGCTCCCCACTTCAGTAAATCACATTTCCACCCACCAGGTGGCTTCTGCTGAAAAATCAGTAGTAAGCCTTGTCGTCTGTATCTCCCTTACTTCCCAAGCCAGTCAATCTATCAACAAGTCCTGCTAATTCTGCCTCCAAAATATAATTCAAATCATCCACTTCATTCCCTCCATTTTATTGCCAGCCACCATTGGTCCCGATTGCTGTAATAGCCCCTAAATCTTCTCCTGATTCCACTCTTGCTGCCCACCTTTTTCAAAACCATTCAATCTTCAGTGGAAGCCAGTTGGAGGGATATTTTAAGAAATGCAAATCATTTCATTCCACTGCTTCCTTAATTTTCAATAATGAGCAATCCATTATTAGATTCTAGATTACATGCATTTGTTTTCTTTCAAGGACCTAATTATAGATTCATTTGTATGGTTATTTGTTTCATGTCCATCTCTCATCTCAACTCTTAAAAACATATAAAGGTGGGAAGTGGGACCATTCTTTTCTTTTTTAAGATTTTATTATTAGAGAGAGAGAGATAGCAAGAGAGAGCACAAGCAGGGAAGAGAGGAAGAAGCAGCTTCCCTGGGAGCAGGGAGCTGGATGCGGGACTCAATTCCAGGACCCTGAGATCATGACCTGAGCCAAAGACAGACACTTAACCAACTGAGCCACACAGACACCCCGGGACTATTCTTTTTAACTCGTATATACCATGTCCCTGGCAAAGTACCTAAAATAGAATTTCATTACTGAATGAAAGAGTGAGCATGTTAATGGATGGTTTTATTCTATGCCCTGACTTCAAAATCAAGGGATTTTCGAGAACTGTGTCCTCTCCCTGGTGGGCTTCAGGAGCTAGTCATTGAAGTTTGCAAAGTAGGGTTATAAAGTAGTTCGTTGTGTGATGCATTTGGAAAGGGCTTATGAGGACTTTGCTTCAAATCCTGAAACCACCAATTAAGCAGCTTGCAATTTAGGGGTTAGTTGTGCCACCTTGCTTCAGCCTCTGTTTCTTTACGTATCCATGAATGGGCATGAGGCCAGTAAGACCTGACGTCATCATTTCCCCAGGGATCAACATGTCAACCGCCCAGCATAGTACATGGTACAAAGGAGATAATGTCTACATTTTGGTTTTACTTTCTGTTGCCCCTGACTCTACTTCTTGACTTATTTTGTTCTTTTTCCCTGTTCTCTTTTTGCTTTTATTTCCCCTATCTGACTCATCTTAGTGGGTGGTAATACTCCTGTTACTCACATAGTTTGAATTTTGTGGGAAGAGAAGAATTAACGGGACTCACAGAGGAGGCTTCCCTTTGGATGAGAAACACAAACCTCACAGCTTCTCTGCCCAGCTTTTCAAGAGCATTTCATGGTACACTGCTGTGTAACAAGTTCATTTTAGGATAACATGCTGGGAGGGAGAAAAAGAAGAAGGGATTCGAAGGGGGAAAATTAAAAAGTTAATTAAAAGAAACAACTTGATAATTGAATTCCCTCTCTCTCTTCTTTGGTTATGGGGGGTGGGTCATAGAGCACGGTTAGTAAGTTTGCTTTGGTCTTTCACCTCCAAACTTCTGAGGAACAAGTATGAGAGTGCAGAATAGATCCCTGCCTGACAGATGAGGAGAGGATATATGTGATGGGTTTTTTAGACATGCCACACAAAGCTGCCCTCATACTCATTCTTGAGCTTTTTATTTTGAAATATTCTTGGCAGCTGACATTACAGTGAGGCTAAGCCCCGGACTAAGCTCAGCTAGTTTATGGGCATGCAGAATCCCCTTTCCACCGATTCTGCTTCCTTGATTCTAGCTATTTTTCTAGCCTTACTCTGTATACACACTCACACAGGCAACAAGGGCAGAGAACAGTACAGGGAACACTGGTGACTTTTTCAGATTATACTCAAGTAACAAGTGACATGGGTCTATTTTTTGTTATTTTTAAAAGAAGTTTTGAGTATGTATTTAATTGCTCTATCACATATCACTTAAGAGTTAAAATAATTTATCTAAGAAATTATCATTGAGTGAGACAAGGTCCTGTGGTGCACTAGCATGTGCTTAGGTATCAATGAGAACTAGGTTCAGACCCTAACTCTCATTCACAACATTTATTCATTCACACAGTCAACATACATCTATATATCAGATGTGTACTGTGTTCCAGGCCCTGTTGAAGTTGTTGGTGATGACTCTGAGTTCTATCAAGGCTTTTATTAACATCAACTCCCCCCCCACACACCCATCGCACGTCTCATCACAGAGAAGTTTTATTCAACTGGCCCATATTTACCCCACAAATGCCGTTTCCTTACCACAAAAGCTAGAGTAAACTCTCTAGAATTACACAAATCAGGGATCAGCACCTGCTCTAACTCAGTTCTCCTCAAACTTGAATGGGCATTTGAATCTCCTGGGGATCATCCAGAAATGCACATTTCCAACTCAATACACTTGGGATTCTGCATTTCTCACAAGCTCCCAAGTGGCTCAGGTGCTTCTGATCCCTGGAGTCTGATACCCAGTCTTCATTGATTCATTCTTTTCTACACAAGGAAATTGCAAATAACCAAGGACAAAGGAGCAGGCATGATTTGACACTTTGCTTATATAAGGGACTGTCATTCATAGGTCTCTTTTTTAAAATTAACATATAATGTATTGTTTCAGGGGTACAGGTCTGTGATTCAACAGTCTTACGCAATTCAGAGCACTCACCATAGCACATGCCCTCTCCAGTGTCCATCACCCTGCCACCCCATCCCTCCCACCCCCCTCCACCCCAGCAACCCTTGGTCTGTTTCTTGAGACCAAGAGTCTCTTAAGGTTTAGCTCCTTCTCTGGTTTTATCTTGTTTCATTTTTCCTTCCCTTCTCCTATGATCCTCCGTCTTGTTTCTCAAATTCCTCAAATCAGTGAGATCATGTGGTAATTGTCCCTCTCTGATGGACTTATTTTGCTTAGCATAATGCACTCTAGTTCCATCCACATTGTTGCAAATGGCAGGATTTCGTTTTTTTGATGGCTGCATAACATTCCATTGTATATATATATACCACATCTTCTTTATCCATTCATCAGTTGATGGACATCTAGGCTTTTTCCATTGTTTGGTTATTGTGGATATTTCTGCTATAAACATTGGGGTGCACATGCCCCTTCAGATCACTACATTTGTATCTTTGAGGTAAATACCCAGTAGAGCGATTTCACTGTAGCTCTATTTTCAACTTTTTGAGGGACTGCCATAGTGTTTTCTAGAGTGGCTGTACCGGCTTGCATTCCCACTAACAGCGTAGGAGGCTTCCCCTTTCTCTGCATCCTTGCCAACACCTATCGTTTCCCGACTTGTTAATTTTAGCCATTCTGACTGGTGTGAAGTGGTAGCTCACTGTGGTTTTGATTTGTTTTTCCCTGATGCCAAGTGATGTTGAGCACTTTTTCATGTGTCTTTTGGGCATTTGGATATCTTCTTTGCAGAAATGTCTGCTCATGTTTTCTGCCCATTTCTTCATTGGATTATTTGTTCTTTGGGTGTTGAGTTTGGTAAGTTCTTTATAGATTTTGGATACTAGCCCTTTGTCTGATATGTCATTTGCAAATATTTTCTCCCATTCTGTCAGTTGTCTTTTGGTTTTGTTGACTGTTTCCTTTGCTGTGCAAAAGCTTTTTATCTTGATGAAGTCACAGTAGTTCATTTTTGCCCTTGTTTCCCTTGCCTTTTGCAAAGTTTCTAAGAAGAAGTTGCTGCAGCTGAGGTCAAAGAGGTTGCTGCCTGTGTTCTCCTCAAGGATTTTGATAGATTCCTGTTTCATATTTAGGTCTTTCATCCATTTTGAGTCTATTTTTGTGCATGGTGTAAGGAAATGGTCCAGTTTCATTCTTCTGCATGTGGCAGTCCAATTTTCCCAACACCATTTGTTGAAGAGACTGTCTTTTTTTCCATTGGACATTTTTTCCTGCTTTGTCAAAGATTAGTTGACCCTAGAGTTGAGGGTCCATTTCTGGGATCTCTATTCTGTTCCATTGATCTATATGTCTGTTTTTGTGCCAGTATCATACTGTCTTGATGATTACGGCTTTATAATAGAGCTTGAAGTCTAGAATTGTGATGCCACCAGGTTTGGTTTACTTTTTCAACATTCCTTTGGCTATTCGGGGTCTTTTCTGGTTCCGTATAAATTTATTTATAAATAAAAAATAAATCCTTTTATTAAAAGGACACAAATAAAAGGATTATTTATTCCATCTCTTTGAAAAAGTTGATGGTATTTTGATAGGGATTGCATTAAATGTATAGATTTCTCTAGGAACCATAGACATTTTCACAATATTTGTTCTTCCAATCCATGAGCATGGAATGTTTTTCCATTTCTTTGTGTCTTCCTCAATTTCTTTTATGAGTATTCTGTAATTTTCTGAGCACAGTTTCTTTGCGTCTTTGGTTAGATTTATTCCTAGGTATCTTATGGTTTTGGGTGCAATTGTAAATGGGATCGACTCCTTAATTCCTCTTTCTTCTGTCTTGTTGATGTATAGAAATGCAACTGATTTCTGTGCATTGTTTTCGTATCATGACACTTTACTCAATTCCTGTATGAGTTCTAGCAGTTTTGGAGTGGAGTCTTTTGGGTTTTCCACATAAAGTGTTGTATCATCTGCAAAGAGTGAGAGTTTGACCTCTTCTTTGTCATTTCAGATGCCTTTTATTTCTTTTTGTTGTCTGATTGCTTTGGCTAGGACTTCTAATACTATGGTGAATAGCAGCAGTGATAGTGGACAGCCCTGCAGTGTTCCTGATCTTAAGAGAAAAGCTGAGAGCTTTTGAGAGTAAGATTTGCTGTGGTTTTTTTCATAGATGGCTTTTATGATATTGAGATATATACCTTCTATCCCTACACTGTGAAGAGTTTTGATCAAGAAAGGATACTGTACTTTATCAAATGCTTTTTCTGCATCTATTGAGAGTATCATATGGTTCTTGTTCTTTTATTAATGTATTGTATCATATTGATTGATTTGCAGATGTTGATCCAACTTACAGCCCAGGAATAAATCCCACTTGATCATGGTGAATAATCCTCTTAATGTACGGTTGTTGGATCCTACTGGCTGGTATTTTGGTGATAATTTTTACATCCACGTTCATCAGGGATATTGGTCTGTAATTCTCTTTTTTGATGGGACTTCTGTCTGGTTTTGGGATCAAGGTAATGCTGGCCTCATAAAATGAGTTTGAAAGTTTTCCTTCCATTTCTATTTTTTGGAACTGTTTCAGGAGAATTAGGTATTAATTCTTCTTTAAATGTTTGGAAAAATTCCCCCTGGGAAGCCATCTGGCCTTGGGCTCTTGTTTTTTGGGAGTCTTTTTGATTACTGCTTCAATTTTCTTACTGGTTATGGGTCAGTTCAGGTTTTCTATTTCTTCCTGGTTCAGTTTTGGTAGTTTATACGCCTCTAGGAATGCATCCATTTCTTCCAGATTGTTTAACTTCCTGGCATATAGCTGTTCATAATATGTTCTTGTAATTGTTTCAGGTTTTTTGGTGTTGGTTGTGGTCTGTTTCATTCATGATTTTATTAATTTAGGTCCTTTCTCTTTGATAGGTCTGGCCAGGGGTTTAATGATCTTATTAATTCTTTCAAAGAACCAGCTCCTAGTTTTGTTGATTTGTTCTACTGTTTTTTTGGTTTCTATTTCATTGATTTTTGCTCTGATCTTTATTTCTCTTCTACTGCTGGTTTTAGGCTTTATTTGCTATTCTTTCTCCAGCTCCTTTAAGTGTAGGGTTGGGTTGTGTATTTGAGAACTTTCTTGTTTCTTGAGAAAGCCTTGTATTGTTATATACTTTCCTCTCAGGACCACCTTTGCTGCATCCCAGAGATTTTGAAAAATTGTGTTTTCATTTTCATTCGTTTCCATTAATTTTTAAAATTCTTCTTTAATTTCCTGGTTGAACCATTCATTCTTTAGTAGGATGCTCTTTAGCCTCCATGTATTTGAGTTCTTTCTAACTTTCCTCTTGTGATTGAGTTCAAGTTTCAAAACATTGTGGTCTGAAAATATGCAGGGAATGGTCCCAATAGTTGGTACTGGTTGAGACCTGATTTGTGACCCAGAATGTGATCTATTCTGGAGAATGTTCCTTGTGCACTAAAGAAGAATGTCTATTCTGTTGCTTTGGGATGAAATGCTCGGAATATATCTGTGATGTCCATCTGGTCCAGTGTATCATTTAAAGCCTTTATTTCCTTGTAGATCTTTTGCTTAGATGATTTGGCCATTTCAGTGGGTATTGAAGTCCACTAATATTATTGTATTATTGTTAATGAGTTTCTTTGATTTTGTTATTAATTGGCTTATATAATTGGCTGCTCCCATGTTAGGGGCATAGGTATTTAAAATTGTTAGATCTTCTTATTGGACAGACCCTTTAAGTATGATATAGTGTCCTTCCTCATCTCTTATTATAGTCTTTGTTTTAAAATCTAATTTGTTTGATATAAGCATTGCCACCCCAGCTTTCTTTTGATGTTTCCATTAGAATGGTTAATTGTTTTCCACCCCTCACTTTAAATCTGGAAGTGACTTTGGGTCTAAGATGAATCTCTTGCAGAGAGCATATCGATGGGTTTTGTTTTGTTTATCCATTCTGATACCCTGTGTCTTTTGACTCGGGCATTTAGCCCATTTACATTCAGAGTAACTATTGAAAGATAATGAATTTGGTGCCATTGTATTGCCTGTAAGGTGACTGTTACTGTATATTGTCTCTGTTCCTTTCTGGTCTATGTTACTTTTTGGCTCTCTCTTTGCTTAGAGGACCCCTTTCAGTATTTTCTGTAGGCCTGGTTTGGTGTTTGCAAATTCTTTTAGTTTTTGTTTGTCCTGGAAGCTTTTTATCACCCCTTCTATTTTCAGTGACAACCTAGTTGGATATAGTATTCTTGGCTGCATATTTTTCTCATTTAATGCTCTGAATATATTATGCCAATCCTTTCTGGCCTGCCAGATCTCTGTGGATAGGTCTGCTGCCAATCTAATATTTCTACTGTTCTATGTGACAGACCTCTTGTCCCAAGCTGCTTTCAGGATTTTCTCTTTGTCACTGAGATTTTTAAGTTTTACTATTAGATGAGGGTTGTTGACCTATTTTTATTGATTTTCAGGGGGATTCTCTGTGCCTCCTGGATTTTGATGCCTGTTTCCTTCCCCAAATTAGGGAAATTCTCTGCTATAATTTGCTCTAATATATCTTCTGCCCCTTCCTTTCTTCTTCTTCTGGGATCCCAATTATTCTAATATTGTTTCATCTTATGGTATCACTTATCACTCAGATTCTCCCCTCCTGATCCAGTAGTTGTTTATCTCTCTTTTTCTCAGCTTCTTTATTCTCCATCATTTGGTCTTTTATATCACTAATTCTTTCTTCTGTCTCATTTATACTAGCAGTAGCAGTAGGAGCCCCCATTTTTTATTGGACCTCATTAATAGCCTTTTTTATTTCAACTTGGTTAGATTTTAGTTCTTTTACTTCTCCAGAAAGGGGTTCTCTAGTATCCTCTGTGGTTTTTTTTCAAGCCCAGCTAATATCTTTATAATTATCATTCCAAACTCTAGTTCCAACATCTTACTAATGTCTGTATTGATTAGGTCCCTGGCAGTTGGTACTGCGTCTTGCTCTTTTTTTTTTTTTGAGGTGAGTTTTTCTGTATTGTCATTTTGTCCAGAGAAGACTAGGTGAATGAGAGAACAAAATGCTAAAAAGGTAACAGTGACCCCCCAAAAATATACACTAAATGAACCAAGAGACCCTCAACTGGGAGGGAAAAGAAAAGAAAAAAGAAAAGAATATGAGGCTGCTGAATGGTGAATAAAATAAGCTATACATTAGATTTTGGGTATATTTTGGTCTGTTAGAAGAAACTGCCACCCAAAATTTTAAAGAAAGAAAAATTTGTATATATACAAAAATAAGGCTAAATATGATGGAATGGAATATGACTGTAAAGATGAAAATTAAAAAAGATTTTTAAAAAGGAATTGATAAGATAAGAAGTTGGTTGAAAAAAGAATGAAAAAAATTAAAAAAAAAAAAAGAGAGAATGTGATCAGGCAGGAGACTAGAACAAAGCCAAGCACTAGATTTAGGGTATATTTTGATCTGTTAGAAGAAAGTGTATCCCAAAATTTTAAAGAAAGAAAAACTTATACATATATAAAAAATTAGATTAAATAATTGTATTTAATCCCTTCATTGGAAGGGATAGAATATGAATTTAAAAATTAAAATTAAAAAGTATTTTAAAAAACATATTGATAAGATATGATGTTGGTTAAAGTAGGAAAGAGGAAAAATTAAAAAAAAAGAATATTTAAAAATTTAACTTTGAAAGATTAAAGAATCATGGGGAAAAAGTAATGAATTCTCTAGCTCTCAAGTTCCGTAGTTCTCATTGATCAGTGAACTTGGTCTTGACTGGATGTTCTTGCTGATCTTCTGGGGAGGGGCCTGTTGCAGTGATTCTCAAATGTCTTTGCCCGAGGCTTACTTGCACCACCCTTGCCAGGGGCCAAGCTAAGTAATCTGCTTGGTTTTGGTCTCAGGAGCTTTTGTTCCCTGAACGCTTTCCGCTTTCCGTACAGCTTTGGAGGACGGGAGTGAAGATGGTGGCCTCCCAATGTCTGGCTCGTAGGAGCTGAGAGCTCGGTGCCTCCCCTTCTTCATTGTGCCCTCAGAGAAAAGCAGTCATTCCCTCCAGTCTCCCTGGTCTCCAGCCACACTCCAAGCTCACCCGGCTGGTGACTGAGCATTTCCATCTCTGGTGCACGGCCCCATTTGGAATCTCCAAACCCCACAGATTCCTGCAGCACACACCTGTGCTGCTCCTCCCAGAAGAGGATGGGAGGGATCTCCCTGGATCTGTCACTTGTGCAGGATCTGTCACTCTTTGAGCAGGGACCCAACTGTGCCTTGGATCACAGTTTAAGGTAATCCCGGAACTGAGAGACCCTCCTCGGCTCCGTCTCTACAGCTGCTTCCCTGCTCTGATACCTAGGAGCTCTGCCACACTCAGACACCCCTGGTCTTTGTGTGACCCCGCAGGTCCTGAGACCACACTGTCCCTGCAAGGGCTCCACCCCCCGCTTAGCCTCTGGAGCGATGTCCCTCAGTGGAGCCGACTTCTAAAAGTTCTGATTTTGTGCTCAACTGCTCTACCGCTTGCCAGGAGCCGGCCCCTCCCACCGTGGTCTGTCTTCCCCTATTTTGCCTCAGAGTCACTTCTCTGCACGTCCTACCTTCTGGAAAGTGGTCGGTTTTCTGTCCCTAGAATTGCTGCTCTTCTCTTCTGTCTCTTGTTGAGTTTGTAGGTGTTCAGAATGGTTTGATAACTATGTAGCTGAATTCCTGGGACCATACAAAATTTAGGCCTCCTACTCCTGTGCCATCTTGCTCCTCCAATATCAACTTTTTTGAAGTTTTGAAAATTAACTTTAGACATAGAGTTTTCTGTACTTTTCAGCATTTTGTGCTCCTCATTCTTGTAGCAAATTCACTGAAGAAAGAAGAACCTGGTTAAATAATGTATTACCTTACTCATTAAATTAGCCCAAATCAAATCACTGACTGCATAGCCAATCTCCAAAGAAGTCTCCAGAAAGTAAGAGAATTATAATTTTATGTTTAATGATATTGCAATATCTTTACTGACACGTTAAGGCCAATTGGTTGAGAGCCTTCATGGTTATTCCAAGAGTTATGGATGCAAGTGCGACCGCAAACGCCCCTTCCACTGGTAGGAGAGAGATGCGGTACTAACAAGGGCTTTTGTGTTTTCACAGGCTACGGTTTTGTAGATTTTGACAGCCCTGCAGCTGCACAGAAAGCAGTAGCATCTCTCAAGGCAAATGGCGTGCAGGCACAGATGGCCAAGGTAAGACTGGGGTTCAGATATTTTTTTCTTTTGTGATCCTGTATTTCTCCATTACCGTGAGTGGAATCAGAATTGGAGTTTGCAATGATTTGAATTATATTTACTTGGTAGGGAAGCAAGAAACCTTCTAATAGGTTTGGCTTGGAAGAACCTGGCTGATTTATTTCATTGTTTTTCTGTGTATATTTTTATTAATAAGCTCTTTTGTTATGGTGAACTCATTAGTGCTTTAAGGGCACTTGTGTAGTCCTCTGTTATGCCTGAAAAGAGTGTGTGTGTGTGTGTGTGTGTGTGTAAGGCTTTTGCAAATAAACTGCTTGGGAATAGTATGATTCTCAGCAAGTTGTCATTGGTAAACTGTGCTACAAAATTGTTCACTCTCATGTTGGGGAAAGCTGAAGGCTGAATAATGAGGTTGTCTGATTTATGCAGGCAAATGAGTTTAACCAAAACATACATTGTCTGTATTGCTAGAATTTCACTTTGGCCTTTACAGATAGTTTTACTAGGTGATAATCTTGATGTTAATAACTTTCAATACTCATTTTTTGTTATGTAGAATAAGTAGTCTGGAACTTTATATCTGAAATCATATTGCATTTTTATATTCAAGAAAATAAGAGCATTTTAAATAGTTTTGGATTCTGATTGCAGTGGTAGTTACAAAAATCTACAAATGTGATAAAATGATATAGAACTATACATGCATATCAGTATCAACTTCCTGGTTTTGATATTTTACTATAATTATGTAAGATCCAAAGTTTGAGGAAACTGGGCGAAGGGTACATGGGATCTCTTTATGCTAGCTTTGCAACTTGATGTAAATCTATGATTAGTTTCAAATAATGCATTTAGAGCATATAGTTTGTTGACACATATCTGCTTTAAGTTAATGGTCATTTTGAATTTGATCATGCAAATATATTTTTAAATAATTTTCTGATTACTATTACTAAATTTATTTGTCTCTGGATTCTCAAAAGTTAGGTAGAAAAGCCAAAAGATCTTGAAATTAAGACCTAATGCATTTGGGCCATCTTCATATATCCCCTTACCCTTAACTGTTCCCCTAAGAGCTAACTGATATAGTGACCAAGTCATCAAACTCAGTCATTTGGATTTTGTTATGGTTGCAAACATTCCCTGTTAATATTTTCCAGTTTCAACTTGAGGTAGCCAGAGATGGGATATTTGGTTTTCTTCGTCTTCTTTTAGCAAGCTGATACCACTCATATCTGTTAATCTTTGGTTGTGGGTCACTTCCCACAAAGATTACTTTGGTGAACTCATTGCCCTTTATGATATGTTAGTTGTTTTTCAAAGCTATATAAATTAGAATTTTAATTCTTTCAGCTGTGTAATACATTCCTGATCAAGACTGTGCCTGGAAGCTTTGAATTTGGTCATGAACTAAGAGGGATGAAGTTAATATTTATAATTAATAAGGGGATTATCTACATGTCTTGGTTTAAAGGTCACTTGGCAAAAGAGTCAAGTTACCTGGCAACTTAAGCAGGCACTTGTACCCAGGAAACAAATGGTAAAATATAGTTGCTTAGTACATGCAAAATATAAAACTTGAAATTGGATTGAAAGGCAACTGACAAGAAAATCATCATAAAAATCCTTATGAAAAAAATTATTATTAGAATATCTTTGATTTATTTTATTGATGGACTAACAAGTTTTGGAAACTGCTAGGTTGTGGCAGTTTAGAAATCATGAATACAGGGTGTACAATCTCCACAATTTCAGATGTTCTGAGAAAAAAATAATATATGTGTAGTTTTACTTGTTGGGTTAAAATCACTATCATCTTGAACAACAGGCAAAGAAAGTTTGTATTGATTTTAAAACTACTGAGGAGCCATTATGACTGTTTTTTTCTCTGTGTCTGAGCATTCTGGTACACAAGGAATCTCTGTCCATCTCACTCTCTCATAAACACACACACACACACACACACACACACACGTACATCAATCACTGACCTCTCACCTAAATAGGAGGCTATCAAAAGAGATATATTTAAAGAGCTTCTAAAAACTCTTATTCATTATAGCGAGCATTTTTGTCCTTAGCCCATGCCCAACGTACACTGCACAATGTACAATGTAAGGAGATTCCAACTGAAATGTTTAAAAGCACCTATTTTATTTCTGGAGTTGCTGAAAGATTTCTACCTTATCAATTATGCTCTCTGTGGAGTAAATTCTTATTCTTCTTTTTTTCCTCTCAGACTTTGAATCTAAAGCCCAGAACTTTAGATCCACATCTGCGTACTAGAAAACTTTAAGCAGTAAATAGCTCTGTAATTTAACTACCCAGAAGCAAATAAATAGCCTCCCTTTGACAATGAAATGGAACAAGCTTGACCACCTGTATTAGCAGATTTCTCACTGAGCTATTGGATTTCATGGCCTTTTTTTCCCCTTTGTCCTGGTGATAACTATAATTTATTATCATATAAACCTGCAGTCTGCAGGGTGTGTGCAACCTGCACTATATTTTTTGCCATTTAACTATCTACTGAATCGCCTCCTGCATCCTTGTTCTTATCGATATCCTACGATGCAGTTTGTGGTGCTACATTTTAAAGACACCAGGATTTTAAAGCAAAAATGTGACAAATAATCTAGGTTCCCAATAGCAATCCAGAATGAGCATGAAGCTCTCCAAGGGAATCACTCTAGCTAACTTATTCCAATGTGTGCATATGAAAAATTCAACTGATTTGTCAACTAAGAAGAATCAAACGATAAATCATCCAGTAAGTGGTAATTGATTAATAATGTATAACCATTAACACAGACTAACATTTTCTGTATACTTGCTGTTCTGTCAAAAAGAGTTTTTAGGGATCAAAGGAAATGTTTCTTTGAGGAGAGCAGATTTAGAATATTTTAGTAATACATAGTGGTTAAGAGTGTAGGTTTGGAGAGAGAAACTTGACCTTGAATTTTGGCTCTGATATCACCTGGATGTGTGGCCTTGGCTAAGTTATGTTAATATCTCTTAAACTCTCTAATAATAATACTCAGGTTATGGAACTAAGGGTGTCTGTCAGAATTAATTTAAAAAAATACACAAAGAATTTAGCATGGTGCTTAGATTATACTAAGAATTCAATAAATGTTAATTATTCAATGAATGTTGTTATTCATTAAATTCAAACCTGTTACTGAACCTTCTATAAATTCTAATGTTTGCTTTAAGTGGTATATCATTATAAAACAGTCTCTTGAGAAATATAATGAACAATTTCAACAAATGTTTTTATTACATGCTAAGTGTCAGGCACTGTGCTAGGTGCTGGAGGATCAAGTTGAATAAAACCTCTCTTATTCTGAATCTTTATGTTTAGCCTATCTCCTGGGATTGCTACTGGATTGCTCTGGATTAAGAATATTGGCTGTTATGGTTCTTGCCAACCTCAAAGTATTTAGAAGAAAATCATTGGCTAAGGAATGTGTCTCTGTAAGCATAAAAAGAAAAAAGCTGAGGAAAAACCAGCTAAGAATAGCTTTACCTTGTGGATGTTTATTTTCTTATTAATAAGAAGGCCATAGATAGGCAGTGAAGGGAAAATGCTTTGGGATGCCCTCAAGGATCAAGGCTTCTCTGCCATTCTTTATGAGTGGCTTTCATCTGTACATTTATGTTGTTTCTAAAGCCTAGATATGATATACTCATCTTAGTCAGGAAAAACAAAAGGACAAAGGGATCTGAAGCTGAACCTGAAGCTGATGGATCATTTTGGCTGATTCTATCCTTTTAAAAGCTTTCCCACAGGGGCGCCTGTGGCTCAGGTGGGTCATGATCCCAAGGTCCTGGGGTTGAGTCCCACATCAGGCTCCCTGCTCAGCGGGGAGTCTGCTTCCCCCTCTCTCTCTGCTGTTCCCTCTTGCTCTGTCAAATAAATAAATACAATCTTTAAAAGTTAAAAAAATTAAAAAATAGAAGCTTTCCCAGAATATTAACTTAGGCCTATCTATTTATGTCATAATGGCCCAAAATGAGTCATATCGTTTCCCCCTTAGCTGCAAAAGAGTCTGGGATTATGAGTAATTTAGCTTCCTTGCTTCTAGTAGAGAAAATTAAGAATAGTTCATTGTTTTGGCTGTCCAACATCCATTACAATATTCTTCCCATTTAACATTTTGGGTGGCATGCATTCATTCCTTCCCTAAAAGAGTCTACCTCAAAGCCTCATCCTATAATCACATCTGGTGATGTCATCATCCTTAACAGGCTCAGACATGGCTTCTCCTCATGGCTTAGCCCTCATTAGCTTCAAAGGCAAGTTATCTGTCCCAACGCCCACAGTACAAAACAGTAGAGGAAAAAAAAATAGGATCCATGAAACTAAAGGAAGACCACCGTTCAGGGACAGAGAGAACGGGAAACAAGCAGAAGTAACCAGTTGCTAGAACACACCAAATCCTGGGGGCAGGAATAGAATTCTAGCTCTGTCAGTGCAGTAAGTTCATTGGTTAGCAGTCATATAGTCCCTGACTGTCTTCTAGAGAGGCATTTCTTGCCCATTATTCCCCATGGCCACACTGAGGACTCACTGAAAGGCTGTACAGCTTTAGAAACTGAGTTTCCCTAAACGTAAATTTGGAGGCTCTGGAATGGCTCTACATACTTTGTGTTAGCAATTATTACCAGCCAATCCCTGAGCTATTTCAAGTTTAGCATGCCTCTTTCCTACTTTCTGTCAATTCCAAACACAAGTAAACAGAGCGCATCTCTTTCTAGATGAAAAGTCTACAAAGAAGGAGCCACCGCCTCCTCAGGGCCCTTACAAAAGGCTTTTTCAGGTCTACTATTAGGGATGCTATTTCAATCACCAAAAGTGATTCACCTCGCTGTGGGATATGTAGAATAAATCGAAGTAAAGCAATTGCAAAAGAGACCAAGTGTCTAAGAGAATGTCAAGCACATCCGGGATAGTATAAAATCCCATGCCAACTATGGCAGAGAACCGTATTGGGACCAGAGGAAAGGAATTCTCTTCCATAAATCAGTGACCTGAATAGTAGCTCTCTTTAAGGAAAAAAAAAAATTTAGATGAGTGATTTTTTTTCACTCAAGATCAGAAGAGATAAAAATGAAAAATCAATGAATATAGGAAAATAAATTCTGTAAATTCAAATATGTATATGCATAAACTTAATTTAAAAATACATTACCCCATTGGTTAGTACATAACCCTAATGGTTATAGTCTAGTAGAAGAATTTTAGTTAATGGATGAAGGCCTACTTTATAGAATATTTTAGAAAAATTTTTAAAAGTTTAACCATTAGCCTCATGATGTGGGTTGTTATCAACCAAAGCAACTCTTCTGAATGCATAGGTACATGCTGGACTACATCAGCCAGACTCCTGTCATCTAAGGCCCTATTAATAGTCTTTGCTTTTACCATCCCTAGGTATATGAGAGTAAGCAGGTTATTTAATGTCCATGGGTCAATACAGTGGGGTCGGGCCTATTGGTAATTCAGCCAAACAAGGAAGCTTCTCAGAAGCTCTTATGTAGGAAGGAAAGAAGCATTGTTCAAAGGCAAGTTCAGTAGGCAATAGAGGTGATACTGCCTCCTGATACTGAGTGGAAAACGCAATCAATACTTGATATAATGATGGGCAAGTTCTGTCTGGGGATGCTAATATCCTAAAAATAATGTCCAGATGTTTTTGTTTTGTTTTGTTTCCACAAAATCAAAGGATCAGAGAAGCCTGTATACTATCATTTGTCTATATCCCAAAATGTATCTCAGAGGGAATAAGGGGTATAGCCCAACATTTAGGTAGAATTTTCTTTCATTCTCTTAGTTTTTCAACACATTTATGTTGAACACCTATTATGTACAAGATTGCTCTACATTCTAAAGACATAACACTGAACCAGTTTTATGAAGATTACATTTTGGTGGAAAGCAGAAAATAAACAAAGAGATACAATATATTAGTAAGAAGTGGCTCTAAGACAATTAAAAGAGGTTAAGGATACTTAATATATGGGAGACAAGGAAGGTGGTTGAAGTTTGGGCATTTTAGATAGAGTGGTCAGGGAGAGTATCTCTGATGAGGTAATATTTGAACAGAGATCCAAAGAAATAAGGAGAGCAAATTACAGTATAATCTCATAATAAGAGACTGTTATGAAAAAATTTTCTATAGTAATTCAAAATAGAGCAGACTTTCTGGTGAACTAACATGTCTGGGCTTTGTTATCATCTCTATCCCACACCTTCTTCTTAGTAATGGAAGAGATGGATATACCACCATCACTTCCTCCTTTATTTTTTGTGGAAGTTCTCTGGTTTCAATCTATCATAATGGTGCATTTCTCAGAATATATGTTTTCATATGAACCAAATTCTAATTAGTCAGTAAATATTTTCTTCCAGTACTTCTTCAAATCGTATTGTTCTGTTGTACTGGTGGATGTAAAGAGATCATCTTTACATCATGTAAAGAGATGATCTCTTTATATCCATGACAAGATATCCTACACCACTGTTATGAAATGTTCTTTAAATAACTATAATTCCAAAGAGTGGCAGTCCAATGTTGGTTTTAGCACAGTTCATTACTCTTGGATGACTGATGCCATGTAATGAAAACCTTGCTCTGTGTCATTTCCTAAAATGAATCTTTGTGTCACATGCTCTTGTGAAAGACATTTCCAACAGAAGAACATCTCTCACAAACACCAAGTATTACTTTCCTCATGATGGAGATTTTTGAAGTTGTCAGTAAAAGAAAAACTAGTGGTTGGTCTTTCACATGTCTGTAAAATATTTGTGAGTGTCTGCTTGGTTGGCTATGACAACCTACCTAATTTTTCTTTTCTTTTTTTATCCGAATGCTAAATGCAGGGATACAAAACCCAATATTGAAATTGTCAGGGTTGATCTTAATCCTATTTGTTAATTACTTGAAGTTTTTGGAGCAGAATCCTCTGAAGTTAAATATTTGTATTAGCTTCTACAAAATGATTTACATGATCAGGTTGTGGGTGCTACCCTGTGCTTTTGCAAGGACTCCACTATATTGTCTTTGGTGAAATGGTGGGTATGTGCTCTAATTGAATTTCCTGCCTTCCTAGCATTTGAAAAAAACACAAATCAATGAAAAAATTTACCTTAAATTGTCTTGTAAATCGAGGTCTCTACCAGGTGTCCAGATACTTTTTTTACTGCAGGATGTCTGTGGACTACAAGTTCTCTTCAATTTGCAAGAAATATCAACTCTTTCATCCTACCTCTCTGAACAGAATGTAACGACAGGCTGATCTCAATCAATGGCTCATTTCTTGATATACTGCTAAGAAGTAATAATGAGCAATCTCCATTAGTGGGTTTAATCATTTGTTCTTAAAGTTGGAAGGAAAAGATCCTGTCTCCGGTCACCATTGTTGTGAACTGAAGGGACCTAATTAAAAGCATCACTTTGTCCCATGTAGATTCTGATTCCATTGAAAAAATACAAGAACATCAAATTAAAACAACAAAACAAAACTGTTGATTCAGTTACTGGTAGTACTGTATTGGGAAAATGTGGCTTAGATTTATGAGGAAAATGAATCCTTAAACATTGAATGCCAAATTTAGATTTAGCCATCCAGTCATAGCAAGTGCCAGAGAAGTATGGGCCTCCCTGAAAAGGTATAAAGGTGTATTGTATCACTAGACCTAGAAGAAGATAGTGAATGTGTTGTCTGCTGGATCTCAAGGAGAAGGGAGGGAGCAAATGAGTCACCTTTACTGAGTTCTTCCCTTAAACTCACCAGTCAGGTAAATCATTACTCCTCCCATCTGGGCATATTATGTAAGAGAACAAATAAGAAAAGGGCCAGGAGTGCCATATCATTATCCTTCCATATGAAAATACTGTAAGAAGGGATGGAAGCTTCTCTGGCTGGCTGGCTCTAAATGCTTTATCTTATTTTGTAGTGTACCTTAAGGAAAAGTATTGCATGAACTATAATATTAGAATTATATGTTATATATTTATTCTTAGTAGTTTAACATCCTATCATGGAGAAATCTGCTAAGTACTGAGGCATGGGATCTACCTTGTTTCCACATTTACCCCTAGCATGCCCTGGGATTCTCTTCAAGTCCCTTAACTGTATCTATTCTTAAAGATGCAAGGAAACAGACAACAAGATGTATGGGGTGAAGGAAATTACATTAAATTATATTCTTTCCTTTTCATTGAAGTATAATTGACATAAAATGTTATACTAGCTTCAGGTGTACAGTATAGTGATTGGGCAACTCTCTCTCTCTCTCTCTCTCTCTCTCTCTTTTTTAACAACTCTATGTTATGCTGTGCTCACCACATGTGTAGCTACCCTCTATCACCATACAACATTATGCAATACCATTGACTATATTCCCCACACTGTACCTTTCATTCCCATGGCTAATTCTTTCCATAACTGGAAGCCTCTACCTCCTACTGTCTTCACCTATTTTGCCCATCCCTCTAGCCCCCTCCCCTCTGGCAATCATCAGTTTGTTCTCTGTTTTCTGGGGTCTATTGTTTTGTTTCTTTGTCTGATTTTACATATAAGTGAAATGATATGGTGTTTGTCTTTCTCTGCCTGATTTATTTCACTTAGAATAGTACCCTCTACCTGCTTTATGCTAGTTAATAAGTTAAGTGTTTATAGTTATTATATCATTTAATCCTTAGTAGGATCCTGTGAGGTAGGTGTTATTATCCCCATTTTACAGATGAAGAAACAAAGGATGACCTAGTTTCACAATGGTAGTCAATGGTGATGCTAGCTTGGAACCCAAGCCATTTGGGTTCTAAAGCCTGATTCTATGCAAGAGAAGTGCAAAACTTCAAATGTTTCTCTCTAGTCTCTTCACTGGTGCTTGGATATTTGATTTGTTTCTTGCCCCCCAGCTTTATTGAGATATAACTGACATAAAGCATTGTGTCAGTTTAAAGTATACAATGTGATGATTTGATACACTTAATACATTGCAAAATGATTATCACAGTAGGATTAGTTAACACCACAATCACCTCACATAATTACCACTTTTTTTTTGTGGTGAGAACATTTAAGATCTACCTTCTGAGCAATTTTCAAGTATATAATGCAATATTATTAACTATAGTCACCGTGTTCTATATTAGATTCCCAGAACTGACTCATCTTATATAACTGGTATTTTGTATCATTTGACCAGCATTTCCTCATTTTCCTCAGCCTCCAGTCCCTGACAACCATTATACTGTGTTTCTGTGAATTCAGCTTTTTAATACTCCACATATATATGGTATCACAGTGTTTGTCTTTCTCCATCTGACTTATTTTACCTAGCAAAATGCCCTCAAGTTCTATGCATGTTGTCACAAATGGCAGGATTTCCTTTCTTCTCACAGCTGAATATATTCCGTTGTATATATAAACTGTATCTTCTTTATTCAGTCATAGATGGACATTTATGTTGTTTTTATACCTTGACTATTGTGAATAATGTTATAATTAACATGGAAGGGAAGATATCTTTTTGCCATCCTGTCTTCATTTCTTTTGGTTGTATACCCAGAAGTGGGATTTCAGGATCATAGTTCTATTTTTTTAATATTTTGAGGAACTTCTGTACTATTTTCCATAGTGGCTGCACCAATTTACATTCCCACCAACTGTGCACAAGAACTCTCTTTTTTTCACATCTCACCAATACTTATTATCTCTTGTCTTTTTGATGATACCCATTTTAACATGTGAGGTAATTCATGGAGGTTTTGATTTACATTTTCCTGTTAATTAGTGATGTCAAGCATCTTTTCACGTACCTGTTGGCCATTTTAATGTTCTCTTTGGAAAAACATGTTTATTCAGTTCTTGTACCTATTTTTTTATGATTTTTAAATGATTTTTAAAATATTTTTTATTTTTTATGATTTTTTTTCAGTTTATTTTGCTATTGAGTCACAAGAGGTGCTTATATATTTTGGATACTAACCCCTTTTTAGATAGATGGCATTTACAACCCATCTATCCCATTCTGTTGATTGCCTTTTCATTTTGTTGTTTCTTTTGTGTTGTGGAAGCTTTTTCAGTTTGATGTAGTCCCACCTATTTCTTTTTGCTTTTATTCCTAGTGCTTCTGGTATCATATTAAAAAAACTGTTGCCAAGACCAGAGCCAAGGAGATTTTTCCTTATATTTTCTTCTAGGAGTTTTATGGTTTCTAGATCTATGTTTAAGTCTTTTTTTTTTTCATTGATTCAAGATTCATTGTTTATGCACCACACCCAGTGCTCCATGCAATATATGCCCTCCTTAATACCTACCACCAGGCTCAGCCATCTCTCCTCCCATCTCCCCTCCATAACCCTCAGTTTGTTTCTCAGAGTCCACAGTCTCTCATGCTTCGTCTCCCCTTTTGATTTACCCCAATTCACTTTTCCTTTCCTTCTCCTAGAGTCCTCTATTTTATTCCTTATGTTCCACAAGTAAGTGAAACCATATGATAATTAACTTTCTCTGCTTGACTTATTTCACTCAGCATAGTCTCCTCCAGACCCGTCCATGTTGATACAAAAGTTGGGTGTCCATCCTTTCTGATGGCTGAGTAATATTCCATTGTATATATGGACCACAGTTTCTTTTTTTTTTTAAGATTTTATTTATTTATTTGACAGAGAGAGAGAGATCACAACTAGGCAGAGAGGCAGGCAGNTTGAGCAGAGAGCCCGATGCGGGGCTTGATCCCAGGACCCTGAGATCATGACCTGAGCTGAAGGCAGAGGCTTTAACACACTGAGCAACCCAAGTGCCCCTTAGGACCACAGTTTCTTTATCCGTTCATCTGTTGAAGGGCATCTCGGCTCTTTCCACAGTTTGGCGATTGTGGACATTGCTGCTATGAACATTGGGGTACATATGGCCTTTCTTTTCACTACATCTGTATCTTTGGGGTAAATACCCAGTAGTGCAATTGCAGGATCATAGTATAGCTCTATTTTTATTTTTTTGAGGAATCTCCACACTGTTTTCCAAAGTGGCTGCACCAACTTGCATTCCCACCAACAGTGAAAGAGGGTTCCCCTTTCTCCACATCCTCTCCAAAACTTGTTGTTTCCTGTCCTGTTGATTTTGGTGTAGGGTGGTATCTCAATGTGGTTTTGATTTGAGTTTCCCCAATGGCTGGTGATGATGAACATTTTTTCATGTGTCTGTTGGCCATTTGTATGTCTTCTTTGGAGAAGTGTCTGTTCCTGTCTTCTGCCCATTTTTTGACGTGATTATCTGTGTTTTAGGCATTGAGCTTGAGAAGTTCTTTATAGATCTTGGATATCAGCCCTTTGTCTGTAGTATCATTTGTGAATATCTTCTCCCATTCTGTGGGTTGCCTCTTTGTTTTGTTGACTGTTTCCTTTGCTGTGCAGAAGATTTTTATC
>LNAC01000575.1:558328-610209 GCA_002007465.1 Ailurus styani
CTTGAAAGAAGTTGCTGTGGCTGATGTCAAAGAGGTTACTGCCTATGTTCTCCTCTAGGATTTTGATAGATTCCTGCCTCACATTGAGGTCCTTCATCCATTTCGAGTTTATCTTTGTGTATGGTGTGAAAGAATGGTTGAGTTTCATTCTTTTATACATAGCTGTCCAATTTTCCCAGCACCATTTATTGAAGAGACCCTTTTTCCATTGGATATTTTTTCCTGCTTTGTTGAAGATTATTTGATCATAGGCTAAAAATTCCACTGGCTAAAACTGACAGCCTTCCCACCGAGATCAGGAACACAACAAGGATGCCCACTCTCACCACTGTTGTTCAACATAGTACTAGAAGTCCTAGCAACAACAGTCAGACAACAAAAAGAAATAAAAGGTATTCAAATTGGCAAAGAAGAAGTCCAACTGTCTCTCTTCACAGGTGACATGATACTTTATATGGAAAACCCAAAAGACTCCATCACCAAATTACTAGAATTCATACAGCAATTCAGTAATGTGGCAGGATACAAAATCAATCCACAGAAATCAGTTGCTATCTTATACACTAGCAAAGAAAATATAGAAAGGGAAATTAGAGAATTGATTCCATTTACTATAACATCAAGAACCATGAGATACCTCGGAATAAACCTAACCAAAGAGGTAAAGGATCTGTACTCGAGGAACTACAGAACACTCATGAAAGAAGTTGAAAAGATACAAAAAGATGGAAAAGCATTCCATGGTCATGGATCGGAAGAAAAAACATTGTTAGAATGTCTATACTGCCCAGAGCAATCTATACTTTCAGTGCCATCCTGATCAAAATTCCACTGGCATTTTTCAAAGTGCTGGAACAAACAATCCTAAAATTTGTATGGAACCAGAAAAGACCCTGAATCGCTAAGGAAATGTTGAAAAAGAAAAACAAAGCTGGGGCATTACGTTGCCTGATTTCAAGCTTTACTACAAACCTGTGATCACCAAGACAGCATGGTACTGGCACAAAAACAGACACATAGACCAGTGGAACAGAGTGGAGAGCCCAGATATGGACCCTCCACTCTATGTTTAAGTCTTTAATCCATTTCAATTTAATTTTTGTGAGTCATATAATATAGTAGCCCAATTTCATTCTTCTGCATGTGATTACCCAATATTCCCAACACCATTCATTGAAGAAATATTTTCTCCAGTGAGTATTCTTGGCTCCTTGTTAAAGATTATCAGACTGTAAATGCTAGGGTTTATTTGTGGACTGTAGATTCTATTTCACTGGTTTGTGCATTTATTTTGATGTCATTACTATACTACTTGATTACCATAGCTTTGTAATATAGTTAAAATCAGAAAGTGTCATTTCTACAGATTCGTTTTTCTCAAGATTATTTTGACTATTCGGTGTCTATGTGGTTCTATATGATTCTCGGATTGTTTGGTTTTTTTTCTATTTTTGTGAAAGTTACTATTGAAATTTTGATGGAGATTGCATTAAATTTATTGATAGCTTTGGGTAGTGTGGATATTTTAACAATATTAATTATGTCAGTTTGTGAACATGGGAAACCTTTCTATTTATTTGTGTTTTCTTCAGTTTCTTTCATCAAAGTTGTAGTTTTTAGTGTCCATAGATTTTTCATCTTTTGGGTTAGATTTATTACTAAGTAGTTTATTCTTTTTGATGCTACTCTGAATGAGATTGTTTCCCTTATTTATTTTTCAGAAAATTCACTGTTAGTGTATAGAAAATCTAATTTCTGTATGTTGACTTTGTATCCTACAACTTTACTGAAATTGTTTATTAGTTTGAATAGTTTTTCAGTGGAGTCTTTAGGATTGTCTGTACATAAGACCATATTATCTTTAAACAAAGATGTTTTTTCTTATTTCTTTTCCACTTTACATGACTTTTATTTCTTTTTCTTGCCTAACTACAGTATTCTTTTTTTTTTTTTTTTATTTGCCCAAGGGGTACAGGTCTGTGAATCATCAGGCTTACATCTTTCACAGCATTCACCAAAGCACAAACCCTCCCCAATGTCCATAACCCATCCACCCTATCCCTACCCTCCCACCCCCCAGTAACCCTCAGTTTGTTTTATGAGATTAGAAGTCTCTTATGGTTTGTCTCCTTCCCCATTATACAGAAATTCCAGTATTATTTTGAAAAAAAAGTTTGTAAGAATTGGCATCCTTGTCTTGTTCCTGATCTTAGATGAAAAGTTTTCAGCATTTCACCATTGACTATGGTGTTAACTATGAACTTGTCATTTATGGCCTTCATTATGTTAAGGTGTATTCCTTCTATATCCATGTTGTTTAGAGTCTATATTATGAAATGATATTGGATTTTGCTAAATGCTTTCTCTGCATCTGTTGAGAGATAATGTGATTTTTATCTTTTGTTCTATGAATGTGGTGTATCACATTTACTGATTGTGTGTGTTGAACATTCTTACATACCAAAGATAAGTTCCACTTGATTGTGGTATAAGATTCATTTAATGTGCTGTTCAATTTGGTTTGCTAATATTTTATTGAGAATCTTTGCATTCATATTTATCAGGGTTATTGGCCAATAGTTTTTCTTTTTTTATAGAATTCTTATTGGAATTCATATCAGGGTAATGTTGCCTTAGCAAAATGAGTTCAGGAGTGTCCCCTCCTGTTCAAATTTTTGAAAGAGTTGAAAAGGTTTGGTATTAATTCTTTAAATACTTGATAGAATTCACCAGGGGAACCATCTGGACCTGGGCTTTTCTGTGTTGTGAGGTATCTGATTACTGATTCAGTTTCCTTACTTGCTGTTGGTCCATTCGTATTTTCTTTTTTTTTGTATTCAATTTTGGCAGTTTGTTTTTTTCTAGGAATTTATCTACTTATTCCAGGTTATCCAATTTATTGGCATATACTTGTTCACAGTAATATCTTATGATTTTTGTGTTTCTGTGGTATCAAGTGTGATGTGCCCTCTTTCATTTCTGATTTTAGTTATGTGAGTCTTTTTTTCTTAGTCTAGCTAAAGGTTTGTCAATTTTGTTTATCCTAAATCAAATCCCAAATCCAAAAATCTACCTCATAGTATTGTTGATATTTTCTATTGTACTTCTGATCTCTATTCAATCTATCGGCTCTGTTCTTTTTATTTCCTTACTTGTACTGACTCTGGCCTAATTTTATTCTACTTTTTCTAGTTCCCTGAGGTGTAAAGTTAGTTTGTTTATTTGGATTTTTTTTTCTTAACACATTCATTTATCACTATAAACTTGTCTCTTAGAACTGCTTTTGCTGCATCCAATAAGTTTTGGTACATTTTTTAATTTTCACACATTTGTGAATTTTCCAGTTTTCCTCCTGTTACTGATTATTAGTTTCATAACATTGTGGTTGGAAAAGCTACTTGGTATGATTTTAGTCTTCTTAAATTTGCTTCTGTGTATTTTGTGACCTGTCATATGACCTATCCTGGAGAATGTTCTGTGCATACTTGAGAACAATCCGTATACTGTTGCCGTTGGATAGAATATTCTGTACATGTCTGTTAGGTCCATTTGATCTAAGGTATAGTTTAAATCCAATGTTTCTTTATCAATTTTCTCTCCAGATGATCTATCCATTGTTGAAAGTGGGATAATGAAGTCTTCTACTATTATTGTATTGTGTCTATTCTCCCTTCAGGTCTGTTATTATTTCCTTAATATATTTAGGTGCTCCAACTTGAATACATATCTATTCATATTTGTTATATCTTCTTGATGAATTGATGCCTTTAGCATTATACAATGACCTTTTTCTCTTGTTACCATTTTTGGTTTAAACTTTATTTTGTCTTATATAACTCTCCCTGCTCACTTTTTATTTCCACTTGCTTTGAATATCCTTTTTTCATCATTTCATTTTGAGCTTGTATGTGTTCTTAAAACAGAAGTGAATCTCTTATAGGCAACAAATAGCTGGATCTTGAGTTTAATCCATTCAGCCATGCTAAGCCTTTTGTTTGGAGAATTTAATACATTTACATTTAGAGTAATTATTGATAGTTAAGGACCTAGTGGAAGTCATCTTAATTGTTTCCTGGCTGTTGTGTAGTTCCCATCTTCCTTTCTTCCTCTCTTGATGCCTTTCTTTGTGAATTGATATTTATCTTTGGTGGTATAGTTTGATTCCTTCTCTTTTTCTTTAGTGTTTCTACCATAGGTCTTTGTTTTGTGGTTATCATGAAGCTTACATAAAACATCTTAGAGATATGACAGATTATTTTATACTGATAACAACTTAACTTTGCATACAAAAATTCTTTTACATCCCTCCTTTTATGTTTTTGATGTCACAATTTACCTCTTTTAATACTGTGCATTCACTAACAATTTACTATATTGATATTATAATTACTTTAAATTATTTTGTTCTTTAACCTTTATACTAGAGTTAAGTGGTCAACACACCACCATATTACAATATTAAAGTATTCTGAATTTGACTGTATACTTACCTTTATCAATGTCTTCTATATTTTCATATGCTTTTATGTTACTAATTAGTGTCCTTTCATTTCATCTTGAATGACTTCCTTTAGCATTTCTTGTAAGGCAGGTTTAGTGGTGATGAACGGGCTCAGCCTTATGTTGTCTGGGAAAGATTTTATATTTTCCTAATTTCTGAAAGAAAATTTTATCAGAAAAAGTATCTTGGTTGGCCTGTTTTCTTTGTTTTTGTTTTTTGTCCCTGCTCCCCTCTCCTCATCACTGGCACTTTAAATACATTATCTCACTCTTTCTGGGTCTGTAAGAGTTCTGCTGAGAAATCCACTGATGATCTTATGGAGATTCCCCTATAAGTTATAAGCTTCTTTTTTCTACCTGTTTTAAGATTCTCTTTATCTTTGATTTTTGACAGTTTCATTATAATGTGTTAGATAAGATCACTTTATTTTTTCAAAAATGTTTATTTATTTGATAGAGAGCATGAGCGGGGGGTGGTGGGAGCAGAGGGAGAGAGAGAATCTTAAGCGCTCTGTGCTGAGCTTGGAGCCTTATGCTGGGCTCAATGTCATGACCCTAAGATCATGACCTGAGCTGAAATCAAGAGTCAGTCACTTAACCAACTGAGCCACCCAGGCGCCCCTAGGGAAGATCACTCTAAATTACATTTATTTGGGGACCTATGAGCTTTCTGAATTTGCATATCCAAATCTCTCCTCAGATTTGGGAAGGTCTCAGTCAATATTTCTTTAAATAAGCTCTCTGCCCCTTTCTTTCTCTCTTCTCCTTCTGGAACTCCAGTAATTTGCAGATTATTTATTTGATGGTCTCCTATTGTTCATCCATGCTCCTTCACATATATACATACATTTATTTATTTGTTTGTTTGTTTATTTTTGTTGTTGTTCTCTTTTGACTGGGTAATTTCAAAGGTCCCATAGTCTACTTTATATATTCTTTCTTCTACTTGATCCATTCTGCTCTTCATTTTCTCTGTTGCATTTTTCATGTCCAGATTTTGTTTTGTGTTTAATGGTTTTCTACCTCTTTGTTAAACTTCTTATTTTTTTCATATATTGTTTTCCTAATTTTGTTGAATTGTCTTTCTGTGTTTTGTTTCAGCCCATTGAGCTTCTTTAAAACAGTTATTTTGAATTACCAGGTAAATTGTAGATCTTCATATCTTTGAGGTTGAATACTGGAAGACTATTGCAATCCTTTTGTGGTGTTATGTTTCCTTTAATTTTATGTTCCTTAAATTTGAAGTAGTAGTCATCTCCTCTAGTCTTTACTGACTGACTTAAGGAAGGAAATATCTTTCATTAGCCCTGCTAGGGATTCTGAGACTTTCTTCCACAGTCTCCGAATATGCCTGCTCCATGCTTCTTGCTCCCTCTTGTGGTGGAATTCTTAAGCTTGTCTGCCTTCTCTGGATCCTACTATGCCCCAAATTACATGCTGACAGCCTCTCTTTTTCTTTCTCAAAGATTGAGGTAAAACTCAAATTTGTGGCATCTTCCTGGCCCACAGATTTGGGCTGGCTTTCTGTGTGTGCTCACTAACTGTCTATTTAAACTCACTCACCACCATCAGGAACACACACTTGGTGTGAGGTGTGTCTGTGTGTGAATGAGGTGCTCAAATTGCTAGGGCATAGGACTTGTGGGATAGTTGAGGGGTTAACAGGTGAGGCATCCCCAGTACCTTGTAGGCTTATTTCTTTTTTGAGTCCTCAGTGTACTTTCTAGGACCTTCAACCCTTTAATGCCCTTTGAAAATCTGATCTGCCACTCTCCCAGCCTCGTCTCACACTCCAGTGATGCAGCCATGACTTGATACTGTAGTTGGGGCAAGAGAGAAGTGGACATCTTTGTAGGCATCCCACACAGCTGGAGAAAATGGATACTCACTCATGCACTCTCACTTTCTGTGTTGGGTGAAATCACTAGCTAAGATGGACTTTCTCAGCACTGAACTGTCCCACTTTGGTGAAAGGGTGACATGAGTAAATTCAAACTGTTTCTCTTACCCTCTCCAGTGCATCCAAAACACACACACACACACACACACACACACACACACACACATTTTTTCTTTCCCTTCAGTGATATGCTAGAAATTTTCCCCTGGCAAACTGGACTTCCACAAAAGCTCTCTCATCCATGGGTATTTATCTAAGACAGTGCTCTCCAGGGGCTCCCAGACCAGAACTGAAGAGAGCTGGAGCTAGTTCACAAGCCACTACAGTGTCCAAAGCTGGGAACAAGATTTGTATATATGGGTGTCACACTTTCTAGTCCCTTGGTATATGGAGCTGGATCCCACAGATCCCACAAAGGCACTTTTATCCATGGACGGATGCCAAATTATTGTTGCTGAGGCTCTATGGGGGAGGAACATTATATTGGGCCATGTCATAATGTCACTCCTTGATTTCAAAAATGAAAATAGCAGATTGACAAAACCATTAATACAGTGGGTTTCAGAATCTGTTAGAGTTCCTGATTTACATAGTAGGAACTTAATAAATCCTTGTTGAATGAATGAATGACCAATATAGGTTATTGTAACAATTTAACTCTGATAAAATGTTGTGATTATAAACTAACTTTTGCTGAGGGATATTTCTTTAACTCACTCCTAACCAGTTATCTGGGAGGATGTAATCCCTGAGCCCACAAAAATGGCTCAAGGTAATCATTCCAACTATTGATGGGAGTGGTGGTGGTGGTGGTGGCGGCAGCAGTGATAATGTGACAAGATGGACATCTTTCTTTCTTAAGTAGACATACATCAGGAATTTGAAAATGAAGAGCAATAACTCCTACATTTTAGAATAACTTAAATAAATAAACTGGATAAATAAACTGGATATACATTGTATATGTGCATATATATCCATATACATCTGCAAAGTACATATACATTTTTAAAGGATGTTTACTTATCACAAATAGCCATGATTTTTTCAGTGCAATTAATTACTCTATAAATACAAAAATGTTTTATAGCTCCACAGCATGCATGCCTTTTGTTTAAAAGTGGGCCTAAAGTTAAACAATAATAAAATTGAATGATAGGCCTTTGTGATCTCTGGTTTTCTGTGCATCCTGTATTTACTACACTATGATTCATATGACTTAGACACTTATAGGAACTATTCACAAATGCGTTACACTGGAGGAAAAAAAAATAAAAATTTGAGTGCTATGAATAAGTTAGGCATCATAGTCAACTTGATTGCCTTTTCTAATCACCTCCAGGACCCACATTTTACCCACTACCTGAATTATTCAACCACACCATGAAACTCAGAGTTTCATGGCCAAATTAGTGGGAGCTGACATCCCACCCTATGCAAGCAAATCTACCCCTTATCCATATTAAAAAGTTTTCCAAACAAAAAGAATATTGAACTTCAGAAAAATGGTCACATTCCAAACGAATTTAGACTTCCTTTTCCTATTGAAATTCTTGAAATTCTTTTTTTTTTTTTTTTTTTTTACATCTCTGGAAAAGTGACTTAGGCAATTTTGGACATTTCAATAAAGGAAATAAACTTTTAGGTGAAGCTATACTAAAGATTCCTTTTCTTATACTGGTGAATAACTTTTAGCCTTTTTTCTTGCACTGATGAATGTTTTAACTTTTAGGATCTATCCGGGAATTATATTCACATGTCAAACATAAACTGTCTTTCCTGGTGTTCACATTTAAGGTAATTGAACAGAACTGCTTGAAAAGCCTAATGCAAAGTAAAATTTAGAGTAAGATATTTTCTAATTCAGTGGTAAATTGTGGTAGACATTGCTGAAATTATTATCACTCAAAAATTAATTTACATTCCATGAGAAGAATGACATGTTGTTGTGGATACAAGCAAACGCTCACATACATATCCCAAGGGATCTGGCTTCAGAAGCAACCCAAATCAGATGTTTATATAGGAAATATTACCACTTTGTAAGGATATAATATCAAATAAAATAAGAGTTTATTCTCCTAGAGAAGACTTTCGATTGGATACAGCACACAAATATCTCTATGTATTCTAAACTCCCAGAAAATAAAGTACTGATTTACTGATTCCAACCTCCTGGATAACTTTAAAAGGTTTGAGACTTCAGTGGGGGACGTTACTGTGGATGTGGTAGAATCAGCAAAAGAGATAGAATTAGAAGTGAAGCCTGAAGATGGGACTGATTTGCTGCAATCTCATGTTAAAACTCAAATGGATGAAGAGTTGCTTTTTAAGGATGAGCAAAGAAAGTGGTGCCTTGAAGTGACAACAAAAGGTTTAAAATAAGACATAAAGTTAATTGATAAAGCGGCAGCAGAGTTCAAGAGGATTGCCTCCAATTTTGAAAGAATTTCTACTGTGGGTGAAATGTTATCAAACAGCATCGCATGGTACAGAGAAATTGTTCAGGAAAGGAGGAGTCAAATGAGGTGGCAAACTTAATTTTTTGTTTTAAGAAATTGCCACAGCCACCCTAACCTTTTGCAACCATCTTCCTGATCACTCCACAGACATCAACACTGAGGCAAGACCCTCCACCAGTGAAAACATTACGACTTGCTGAAAGTTCAGATGATGGTTACTTTTAAAAAAATGATTTATTTATTTATTTGTTTGTTTATGTATTTGTTTGTTTGTTTAAGGAAGAGAGTGAGTGGGGGAGGAACAAGGGGCAAGAGAGAATCCTGAAGCAGACTGCCTGCTGAGGGTGGACCCAGATGTGGGGCTCAGTTCCAGAACCCAATCCCAGGACCCTGAGATGACGACCTGAGCAGAAATCCAGAGTTGGCCACTTAAACCAACTGATCACCCAGGCACCCCAGTAACAAAGGACTTTTTACCTAAAGTGTGTACGTTGCTTTTTTAGGCTAATGTTATGACACACTAAATAGATTACAGAATAGTGTAAATATACCTTTTATATGTGCTGGGAAACCAAAAAATTCAGTTGACTTGCTTTATTTCAATATTCATTTTGTTGCATTCATCTGGAAGCTAACCTGCAGTATCTCTGAGATATGCATGTGTTTGTGATCAGCTTCTCTGGAGGATGCAGAGATGCTGGAAAAGAACTCAAATCTACAGGAGGGAACACATTTGAACGAATTCAGTAAGATAAAATCCAGAAACATTAAGATAAGAAGAAAAATAAGCCAAGTGAACTGAAGAAATGTTACAAAGAAAAAAATAATACAGGAACAGAACTAAATGCCATTATTGGTGGTACTTAGGGGCAGAACTTACACCATAGAAAATCAAATCAGTGTCTTGAGAACTGATTAGTGAAGCTCTTTCAGCATGCAAGAGATAAAAAAAAAAGTCACATTATAAAGACGATGAGAGAGAATATGATACACAGCGAGGCCAGGATGAAGATCCAACATAACAACTGATAAGGGTAGCTGAAATACAAGCAATAACCAAATATATAAACCAAAGCCACCTTTGCAGAGCTGATATGTTCTTTATGGGAACTGAATGATTTGACCAAATTCCAAGCAAAAAGAAAAGACATGCATTTATAGATATTTTGGCATAATTTAAACAGCTAAAATTAAAAATGTACAAACATCCATGCAACAGGAAAAAAAAACCTTGATTAACTGAAAGGAAGTAAAAATTAGCTCTGTTCATAGATAGATTTTTAAAGATTTATTTATTTATTTTAGAGAGAAAGCAGGGGAGGGGCAGAAGGAGAGGGAGGGAAACTCAAGCAGACTTCCCCCTGAGCAGGCCTCCATCTCATGACCCTGAGATTATGACCTGAGCTGAAACCAAGAGTCAGACCCTCAACTGACAGTCACCCAGGTGCCCCAACTCTCTTCATATATTTACCGTAGGGTTAAAAATCAGAAGGCAATGGAGTAATGCTTACTGATTGTTGAAGGTATGACCATAAAATCGTATGCTGAGATTTCAGAATGAAAGCACAGAAAGACTGTCTAGTTGAAGTACAAAAGGCTAACCTTCTTCATATATGTGTGTGTGTGTGCGTGTGTGTGTGTGTGTGGTGCTTACCTCACTCAGTAAATATACTAATATACTAAAACCCAAATATAATACATAAGAAAATACATAAGCAGACAGGTTACAGATGAAAAAATACACATGACCAATAACATTATAAATCATCATAAATATTGCTAGCAAGTAAAGAAATGCAAGCAAAAAGGTATCATTTTTCCTATGAAATTTGTACTGATTGAAACAGATAGAAATGTAATATTTTGGTAAAGTTACAAATTGTTGAAATGTGAATTTGTTTGGCTTTTCCAGAAATTATCTTGTTGAATTTAAATTATATATTTCTTTCTAGAAACTTACCTTTAAGAAAATCCAACATTCAGATTAAGTCCAATTAAGCATTAATTTTAAATGTGAAAAATTTGAATGACATCAAGTAAGAAAGAATAATACTCATAGACAGGTTTCAAAGAGTAGTATTTTGATAGGTTATGGTGAATAAAATGGTGTTTTTTGAAGCATATTTAATCTTCAGAGAAAAATGATTATAATACAGTATCAACTGGAGAGCTGGGTACAAAATGATAATTATTGTTACTCTATGTTTTCCTTTTAAACTGTTTTGCATAGAAAAGCAAAAAAAAAAAGGAAATAAACTAAAATCTTATCCATGGTTATTTCTAGATTCAGAAGTACAGTGATTTTCATTTTCTTCAGTAAGCACATCCATGTTTTCCAGTTCTCTAGAATAAGCACTAACTACTTTGTAATAAAAATGATAACATCTAACAAAAATATATATAACAAATTTTAAGTATGAAAAGTTCCCTTGCTTATTATTCAGAGAACATGTCCTGGTTAGTGGATTGTCAGAGCATGAATAATGATGAGGTTTCTCTTGATCAAATGTAAATGAAATTAATCTTCTTTAATTAGGGACTCATTGCAACAATTGAGCTTGCCTTAATAGCATAATGTAATTAATATAACATATATATGTATTTGTCACAGTTATATATCACATAAAACAAATATGTGTAAATATATAATGTACAGAAATATGTGAAAATTATTTTTGCACAATGCTAGTTTTTAGCTATATATTACCTAGAATATGTCATTCTGATGTTTGCATGATAAAATTTAACAATGATAGGCAAATAATTCTATATAGTGATTCCATATGATGAAAGTATGTATGACATGTTTAAAATTATGAAATTAGGGGCCCTCCTCCTATAATGTAGCCAGTAAACTATTTAAAGTTCTAAAGGAGTGTCTAAGATTAAATGAATGACATCATTTATCAAAGTTTGAAACTCATTGAAAAATCTCCATTTAGAGACAGATTTTTGAGCTAAAAGGGAACAAAAAGAGATTCTAGAAGTATTCAGAGTAATGAAATGTTATGCCAAGGTCAAATATGTATGCTCAAAGTTAAGGGACAAACCTACCTTAATAACATGTTGTCATGACATGCTCACAATATTAAAAACAGACTACCTTATTACGCCATTCAAATGTTTCACTGTGCAAATAATTTCTGATGACAAATAAGTTAGTAGTGGTATCCTGTACATTAAAGAAGTCAGTAATTCATATACTAACAGTGAAAAGTAATAACACTCTAGTCATTTGTTTAATTCAGACTGTCAGTCTTTTTTGTCTGGTGGTGCACCTTTTAATTTTTTTAATTCCTTGGTATCACCAAGATAAAATAGAGAGATAATGGTGACATCCCTTATGGATGATCATAAGCAGGGACGTTTTGAGCAGCATTAAGATGCATGAGGTGTATCCCTTCCCCATCTTGGGAATTCTAGTTAGTTAAAGAGCAACACTTGTAGACTAGGAAGGAAGGGGAGGACAGTGGTTATGCATTTGGACATATTTTATAAGGAAACCCCTAAATGCTGTGTGGGAGCTTCCTGGTAACTCGTTCTGTGCCATAGTACTCATGCTGTAGACAACAAAATTTCCAAAACTTTAATAAAGAGTTTCACCTGCATAGTTACACTAGTACACTGTTGGCTTTTCTTTTTCATACATTTCCCTTTTATTGAACTCTCTGGTATTTTCTCATATGTATTTGACAAAAGAACTACAGATAGAGTGTTACTATATCTTAGGTGGAGGAAATGGTCTATGGATTAATGTTTGAAATGTGCAATCTTGGCAATCAAGACTTACCTCAGCATTTGCTGGGACACAGGAAACCAGCTAATGGCCGATAATGTCCAGGAAATTAGTAACTCATACATATGGTAAATGCTCCATTCCCAGCCAAATGATTTGTGTAATGGATGGCTGAGTTCTCAAAGGGACTGTTAGCACAGTGGAATAGTAGGGCTTTATTAACTAGACTATGTGCTAATCCATGTTGTTTCCTAACTGAAGAATTTAACCATACTATATAATACAATGGGAAATTGTAGACCCAGAAAGTGAAGATGTTCAAGGCACCGGTATTCTATTCTCCAAAAGGACCATTTTATTTTAACAATTTTAGTATCATCATAATACCATTCTATAAAACAAATTGTGAATAGCATTTGGTTGTAAGAAAGATATTAAATCAGATGCCACTTTACTTAATGTCCTATTCCTATCTGTTAATTTTGTTAGTAATGGTGTTGGTTATTTATAATCCAACTTGTGTTCATTGATTTTCTACTGAGTATCAGACCACCCTTGTGCTATGTGCTTTCACATGTTCCCTCATTTGATCTCACCACTCTTCCCCTTCCCTCCTTGCTAGGTTAGCTTTCACATCTCCCTCAAGCCACAGTTCAAGTGTCAGCAAGATTTCCTCAGGGAAATATTAATGACATCCCAGTCTAGGTCATCTGTTCTTTCTATAGGTTCTTATAGAATCTTGTATAACTTCATAGAATCTTTGTTCACAATTTGTAATTTAAATTTTATATGGTAGGCGATTGGATGCTATCCTTCTCATACTCCAGAGTAGAAAATTCATAAGTGCAAAGACTGTAATAGTTCTTGCCACTATTGTATGCCTTTTGAACCAAGAATACTATCTGTCTAGCACGTAACAGGTAATAATAAATATTTGTTGAATGAAAGAACTCTATATGGTGGTTATCATTTTCCCAGATTTGCAAATGGAAAAACTGAAGCTCAAAATATTTAACCTAATTAAAGTCATACAGCCACTGGATGTCAGGATCCCATTTCATATCTGACTCCAAAACCATTACTGTATCAGAATTATTTTCATTGGATAAGATATATTGGGTAAGAAAGTATTGCAGAACTTATCTTTCTCTTTAATAAAATTGAACTTTACTAAATATTTGCCATTTCTCTGTAGAATCTTTTAGAGCATTCTTAACCAGAGGCAATTTTTACCCCACGGGATCACTGGGTAAACACTTTTATTGTCATTACCATGGTGGTAGGGTGCACTGGCATTTACTGGTGGCCTATGATACATGCAAGAGCCCCTTCTCACTCCATTGGCCAGTTCGGTTACCTACATTTTTTCCTTCATTAATTTGCTCAATAAATATGCATAGGATGCCTTACATGTGGATTTTGTTGTCCTCAATTATTTTTCTGACTGTAGCTAGCAATAAAAGTATCTATCCATTTATCTATCTAATATTTATCCATCTGTGATATTTTACCTTATTAAGTGGCAATAAACTATATGATGATGTATTAGAAACAAATTAACGGTTCAATACATTTAATGACATGTCATACTTAACAATAATAATTTATCATGCCTCCTTTCTTTTGAATTTCTATCACAGTAGAGTCTTAAGCCTCTTCAGCCCTTCATTTTTCAGTGTAGTCCTTTGGACATGCTCTCCTTGGGGCCAGAGTCCGGGCTTGATTCCATACTTACCTTAAGGTTCTGCTCACGGTGGGCTCTCAGATTTTTTTGTTGGATGACTCCAAGCAAGTTAATTCTCTTGAAGAGGCTTAACAATTAAGTCTGCTGAAAAGCAAAAACTAACTGATTAAACTACTTATCACACAGCAATACCTGCAAATGGGTACAAATAATAAATTTTGATCGCTAAGAATTCCTTCCATTAGAATCTTGAAATCATATATAATTAAGCTTCTTCTGGATAATTTGTTATGAATGTTAGAATTTTCCCAGGAAATACCTCTGTTTCTTCATTTTTTAAGATCTATCTCATCAGCTAGAGATCACTAGTTTTCCTAGAAGGGTAGACTACTAGAAGAGTCAAAATCTCATTGTCATTTGTTTACCAGCCTATCTTTTAAAAAGAATCAAGGGTAATGATAAATTAAAACTCAAGTGCTTTCAGGTATATTTTGGCATGTTGATGAGTCTGAAATACTTTCCCCAAATAAAGCAGATATAAACCTTTATATAAAGACTTTCTTTCCTTTTTCATTTCACATTAATGGCTTGAACCTGAGGTCTTTTTCCTTCAGTGCATACACTACAACTTTCCCATGGCTGGTTTTTGTAATTTGGATTGAAGATTATGGTTCTATCTCTTCTCTAAATATTTTGAGTGTAGCATTTATATTCTGCTTATATTTTTTTATAAATTGTTTATTCTTATTTACTTTTCCTTCTTTAAAATGCAATTCGAAAACCAAGTTGTAAATTAAGTGGAACACCTGTGTAGAGTATAAATTTTTAAGCTGAAGGAAAAAAAATGAATAGTACTACAAATGTTTAATTGTTGATGACATTAACCTGACCTGACTATAAAAAGGTCAGTGGACCAGTTTAAGGATGCGGTGTTTAAATATGGGCAAGACTCCATTGCAAGATTGTTGTACATTTCCATCCATGGAATGATACTATGTAATTTTATAGGAATCCCTTTGTGTTTTCCAGAATTCTAAATGCAGTGAATTCATAAAAGATCTGTGTTGCTCTTAAGACCAGTGAGTCCAGATTATAGTGTGGATTGAGGAATCACCTGTGTACTTCAATGTACATCATGGCAGACCCTTGTAAAAGAGGAAACTGGGTTGAGGTTGGATGCAAATAACAAGGGTTACCCAAGAAGATATGGAGAAAGTAGAAATGGGTGATGATCTAACATGGACTTACAGGTTGATAAACTAGTGAGAATAAGACAGAGTGTCTGTTAGACTTGGTCTGGCAGTTCGGATTCTAGAGGGGAAAAACAGTACAGCTTTCTTTTTCCTTTCCTTTCCTTTTCCTTTTCCTTTCTTTTTTTTTTTTTTTTAAGATTTTATTCATTTATTTGACAGAGAGAGACACAGTGAGAGAGGGAACACAAGCTAGGGGAATGGGAGAGGGAGAAGCAGGCTTCCCACTGAACAGGGAGCCAGATGCGAGGCTTGATCCCAGAACCCTGGGATCATGACCCCAGCTGAAGGCAGATGTTTAACTGACTGAGCCCCGCAGGTACCCCATAGTGCAGCTTTCTGACCCCTTTTCAATATTCTCCCTGATTCTATTTTAATGTGTGGGCATAATGCACGATGTCCAGTGCACAGGTGCTGGTGCTATATGTCCTTTCATGTTAAGACTGTTAACATGCTCACTGTACTTCCAAAAATTTTTTAATAACTAGTTGGGAACTGGTCTGCTTCACAGCTTATGTGTGTTATATACTCTTGCTGTTTTCCCCTCTTTCTGGTGTTGTTGTTAAAATATAAAACAAGACAGGTTTCCTTTTTGCTGCTTGGTGGTGTGTAGGTGTCTTAGGAGTTAAGACATCAGCTTTGGCAAAAAGTTTATAAGGTGCAGCTTTTCTTAGGTGAGTAGAAATTTTGTTGAATCATGTGCCAATACTTCAAGGTAGTGAGTTAACTTTCTCTGCCGTCTTTTGGGTTGTAGAGTGATAAATTAGGACAGGGATGACTATGTTTTCTCACTGCTAGTTTTTGTCCAAAATGAACTCAGTGGCATTCTAGCACTTCTCTTGGGTGGTCATGTAGTTGATGGCTAAAGACTGTATTGTCGGGACCTGATTCACAACAAGGTGTAGGCAAATGGATGTGGATCAGGATGTAGCTTACAAGCTGACAGACATTCTGGCCAGGTCATTTGCACACCAAAGGATTTTTTTCTCAAGGATATTTAAGTGTGTTGAACTCTTTTTGGACATCAACATAAATCTTCCTAGAGCCCAGGAGATTTCAGGAACACATAGACTCTTGCATCAGAGCTGGAGTTGGAGATGGTTTGCTCATATCATAGGAATCTGTCTTTAGACTCTTGAAGTACAAAGCATCTATGAAAAGCTGCCATGTGTAATTTTTTATAATAACTAGGGTTGATTTTATGAGCAGAACATATGACTGTATTTTATGTATGCAATCTAAAATCACAACCAGGCATAAGTGGACATGAGAAAAACCAGCAGCCAGATTAAACATTCACATCTGTTTCTGAGTTTTTCTGTACTATTCCTTTTCTATTTGTTTATTCATTCTTTCATCTTCTAGAGCTCACGTGCAGACAAGTGTTGCTAGTGCCAATGTTTAAGAAAAATACATGGGCAAAAACATTCTATCCATCAATGTACTATTTTTTCTTTAAATTAGAGAAGATAAAACCTCCACTGTATTAATTTAGAACAGAACTCTTTCAGAGGAAAACACAACTTTTTTATATTAAGTAAGCCAAGCCATATCATACAAGATAAATTAATAAAATAATCTGAAAGAGAAAAAAAAATTTTCACAGCTTGACTCAACATAAATGAACTATTAAAATCTGTGTGCTAAGATGTGTTAGAAAATGGCAAACATCTGTTTGGGATTCCAGAATTGCTGTATTGGCTACATTTCCAAGATACTGTAAATTTATTTTGTCAATTTAGTACAAATTTTCTATATTTATGAGTGGAAAGAAGTAAATGACAAATCATTCAATTTTTAGTCTAATTTAATTTTGAAGTCCCCTTCTATTTGCTCTACAATTTGCAAAAATGGATTACCTATTTTTACTTTTCTGGATTTTGAAGTTTTTTTTTCCAAACACTACTTAAAAAACTTAAGCATTTTACCTTTTTTACTTCACTTTCAGAAAACCCATGTCTGACTCCAATTTTCCATATTATATCTTTGCTTAAAGTTACCAATCACATCATATGAAAACTGAAATTTATAACAGTTCATTATTTCCAATATGTTACTTATAATTTTTAGTTTATTATTCATTTATAATATTAATTCTTGCTACAGATTTGCTGGAAAAGATAATCTTTGTTGAAAAAGATACACATTTTTTATATTTTTTACCTTTATAATAGAATAAAACATACATAAAAGCAAAGAAAATGTTATAACATAGCATTGGGACCCTCCACACGTCTATCACCTAACTTCAACTTTTACTTACTGTCAATCTCGTTTCATCCAAACCCTTTCTCAGTTTCCTTGCACCACTAGAACACATCCCAGACATCATATCATATTATCTCTAAATCATTCACCTCTTCCATTCATTACCTCTACCAGCTAAGGATTTGTATAGACCCATGAAACCACCATCCAGACAGAGGTATTTTTTAGAAATTGTTCTAATTTTTGTGGTGATATTTTAATAAGTTTAATAGAGTACTCCCAGTTAAAATAAAATATCAGTCTTTCCAATCAAATAGTTGAAAATTATCTGGATAAAATGCCTTAAAACTAAGATTAATATTTCTAATGGGATATTAAATGATGAGGCAGGATACATTTCTATTTATATTCTTAGTTTCATTGTCTCTGAGTTATTGCTTAAAGTCAGGACTATATAATTTTGCAGAAAACTTCCCAAGCTAATCCCTTAGGGGTTGGTGTTTGCTTCTGTTATGCTATTGTTTGGATGACAGGAGTGTATTCTTCCACTTAGGTGCATTACTCATCTAAGTTGGGTATATATGTACACACACACACACACACACACACACACACACACACACACACACAAACTGCTTGAAGCTGCTGAGGCTAAGAGAAGAATGTGAACAAGACAAGAACAGGTAGCTGAATACATTCACTAGAGCTGCTTAAGGAAGCACTGCTTAATTGGCGCTTTAACCAGAAGAACTGAAAGGCAAGAGCTCCAAATGTTCCCTGAGTCAAAGTAGAAATTCAGTGTGGTTAGTGGCGTATTTTGTGTGTGTATATGTGTCTCTCTTCCTGGTTTCTTGCTTGGCTTGGGGAGAATGTTAGAATGTAGCCAGGAGTCTTCTCATATGCTAACAGAATGCTCGTTTTATGCATTCTTTGTAGGTTTCATTCATTTTTTTTTAGGTATTTTTATTTATTTATTTTTGAGAGAGAGAGAGACTAAGCGGGGGGGCGGGGGTTCGGTAAGGGCAGAGAGAGAAGCAGATTCCCCATTGAGCAGGGAGCCCTATGCAGGCCTCGATCCCAGGACCCTGGGATCATGACCCAAGCTGAAGGCAGACCCTTAACCGACTGAGGCCCCCAGGCGCCCTCATTCATATTCTTTTTATGTAACATTCACTGCAGAGTGTTAGGATAACAGAGTACTTGCATCTCAGACTGTGTATTTCAGGACCTGTTGTCTTTATTTCCAATCTGCTGTGCACTGATGCTTCTGTAAAATATGAGAAAAATGAACTGTCGGAAAAAGGAAACAAAAACAGAAACATAAAATGTAAGCCCTATTTATTAGCTATTGCTATTATTATTGTTATTATTAGCTTTAACAGACATACAACTAGTCTGTCAAATTGCTCCAAGTTTCTACATGCTTACTCTGCATTTTGTTTTTTGTCTCTTCTCAGACAGTAGTGAATATTTTTTGACGGAGCCCTAGTCAGCAAACTGCACTGGATGGTTGACTAGGGTTGTTTGCAAGGGTGACAGTCCCAATATTGAATTGCCAGAGTGGTATTGTCACTGAACAGTAAGTCCAGACCCCAACCAAAGAGCTAGAGAGGGGCTCTGAGATGCCTTTTTATCTGTACCAGGTTTTAGGCACTGGTGACACTTTGCAGGGATGAGGTGTGGGGTTCAGTCAGAAACCATCTTCCAAGAGGTATGGAAGTGTTTCAATATGTTAACTGCCATCATAACCATTCACAAACCATATCAGTACCATCAGCATTTCACATCTCACTTCTTTTTTTTTTTTAAGATTTTATTTATTCATCAGAGAGAGAGATTGGGGGGAGGGGCAGAGGGAGAAGCAGACTTGCCGCAGAGCAAGGAGCCCAATGTGGGGCTCCATCGCAGGATCCTGGGATCATGATCAGACGCTTAACCAACTGAGTCACCCAGGCGCCCCTCACATTTCACTTCTGCAGACCCTGGAAGACGGGGCGGGGGGGGGGGCGCGTGGCTACTATTGCTCCTGTGCCTGGCAAAACCTGGCACATAGTAGATGATGAGTAAATGTTTGTTGAGCCAATGGGTGGCTGAATGAGTGAGATTTGTAGAAGGAAATGTTCTCTCTTAAAGTTTTTATTAAGCCATGGTAATTCAGATACTGAAATGAGATGTGTGTATGTCACCATCACGATGTGCAAAGCTTTTTTTCAAATCAGATGTAAGAGGACTGAAGCCCAAAAAAGTCAACAAATTGTTCTCAAACCCATATATATGCCCAGGAATTATTAGTGCATATTTGCTTGGAGCTGCACATGGAGCTTTTCTCTTTACTTGATCATCTATTTGCACGTCTACAGCTATAAAATATTAGGCTTTTTTTCTAATAAGTAGACATGTTACTTTTAAAAATTCAGATTTGCTTTGAATCAAAGCCTATTCTAAAAGAAATTATTTTTAATACTTTATTTTAAATATTTTCTAGATGATTTATTTACTTTATCTGAGGACAACCACCAAGGTGGATATAGAATATTAACTGATGAAAGCAGATGTAAGACACATGTGGGCCCTATCATTAATACATGTACAGTCTAGAATGAATATGACAGATTAATGCATAAACATCAGCTAAAGAACAGGGGCAGAGTAATATAAGGCTAAATGCCCACAAGAAATAAACTTTATACAGCAGTAACCACAATTTGTCATGTTCTTTCTCAAGTCCAGGCTTATGTGTAAGATCCGTTCTCCCTACCCACGCTTACCTGCCTCGGTGAAGTAATGCACCACTGTTCTTCAGATCTCTGTGGAGATGACACCTCTTTCAGGACCACTTTGAGGGACAGTGTCTCCACTCATGTTCACTTAGATGTCCCTTCCTTGAGACTTCCCAGCCTCCTCTAATCATCCTGTCAAATGACAGGCTCTTTTCTTCTGGTCTCTCCATGGTATTAGCCCCATGTCTGTCCTATAAAAGCTCAAGAAATATATAGTGACTCATAAAATAAATAATAGATTGTCAGCCTATTAATGAACTTCCCTAAAACACTTGGCCTTCTTTTAATTTCCTAGAAAATGCGGCCTGCCCCTACTCTTGCTAAGCACAGCTGCGGATAGCACAGGGCATCATATTTTGGAAGGAGAAATTATTTGGTGAAAGAAGCCTGCATTCCTACACATATATTTTTTAAACTATACAAGAACAAATGTTTCTACACACATATTTTCTACCCCACATCCTTGACCTTTCTGCTTTTCTTGGGGAAAAAAATTTCCATCATTCTTTTGATGTATTTAATGGGAGTTGTCAAGTCTTTGGTGCAAACATGTTTTATTTCCTGAGTAATGAGATACTTCCGTTTGTGGTCGGGCATCTTGTCCTGTCCCAAATGAGATATGCCAACCAAACATGAATTGGAATGCCAAACATTATGTCTTGTGTGTTTGTCAGTTTTGTGATCTATTTCCGAAAATCCAAACACAGTGCAGTGACATATTTTACTATTTGTGAACTTTACCTTCTGTTAATATGATTGAAGCCACTGGAAATGGAAATTGTCAGGGCAATTTAACAAAGAAGCCCTGTAAAACTTATTATAGTCCAGGTAGTAAAAATCAGGTTAGAAGGCATATTCTTCAAACCTGAGTTTTATTTGGTAAAACACGTTGGTGCCTGACCTTTTCAGAAACATACCAAAAAGGAGTCATTTAGAGGTCCCCGTCTTAAATTATAAACAGCAGCCTGATCAAATTTGGCTGTGTTTTGTTCACAGTACATGACAGAATGCATAAGTACACCAAACAGACAGCTAAATGACTGGCTATTTGGATGAGTTTGATGTGTATTTTAAGAAATTGCATTCTCTGCAAAGCAGTAAAAAGTCAGTCTTAGGTACCAGAAGAACCCAAGTATTGAGTAAGTCAAACAATCTTTATCAGTTTGTAATTCAAGTTAATCTTTCAACAGCTAAAACTGGAGGGCAGGAACTCGCATAGGCAACTTTTAAATTTCTGTAGTTGAGGCTTCAGGGCAGAAAACCAGAAGTTTTGCACATATTGCACATTAAAAATTTTTTTAGGGAATGTATTTTCAATATAAAAAAATTTAAAAGTTCCATCACTTATGAAACATAAAGGAAACCCTCATTCCTCATCCTTCCCCAGAGGTGATCACTGTTGACGGTCCCGGGTATATATCCAGAAATTTTCTGTGTATATCCAAACACAGGTGTGCCTTCCCCAGTGTGCACACCTGAGACATAGTACAGCTCAGGGGTTAGGAGTGCAAGGTCTGGAGTCTAATTCCTGGGCCTCACATACCAGCTGTGTGACCTTAAACATGTCGCTGACCCTGTCTACTCCTTAATTTCCTCATTTCCTCCTTTGTAATATGAGACTGGTTATAATACCTATGTCATAGGGTTGCTATGAGGATTAACTGGTATTTTAAGCTGAGAAGACCACCTGTCTTATTGAAGAAGCATGTAAAATTAACTATTGGTTATTTTTGTTATTATGAATAATAACATAATGTCTATTTAAATCAGAAGCATGTAATTAAATAAGTGCATATTTTTTTCATACTTATAAAATATATACCTGTATAAACTGGTCTGCAAAAGTTTTTGGCATATATCTTGGACACATTGTCATGTTAGTATATATGAAGATTTGTTTGTGATCACTGTATAGAATTCTACATTATGGGTATACCATAATTAATCTATGAGTCCTTTATTGATAGATATTTGCATTTTTTCTAATTGTGTGCTATAATAATAATATTTTAATAACTTCTTTGTATATGATTTTGCCCTTATAAAACTGTATCTACAGGATAAGTGCATAAAGGTCGGTGCATGGGCATATGCATTAAAAATATTAGTAGTTGATGACAAAATATACAACAAAAGTTTAGCTACATTTTTCTTTTTACCAAGGTACAGAAACTGTCATGTAAGGGGGATGTTTTGAAGATTCTTTAGGACCTAATCTTTAGAGGAAAAAAAAATAAAAAAACTAAGAAAGAGACCCAAATGTCAGAAGCTACACTGGAGTTCAAAATATTGATTTAATGGGTAGCATGTGATTGCTTTTAATTTTCTGACCAGTAGTCACACAGCTATACACCAAAGCTGCCATGAAGAATTACATTCCAAACATACAGCTTCAGTGAAGTTTCAAATAAACCTTGCAAACAACTTTTACAATCGTAATAAATTGTTTTAAAATTATGTAGTAAGGAACACCTGGGTGGCTCAGTTGGTTGAGCGTCTGACTCTTGATTTTGGCAGGGGTCATGATCTCAGGGTGTGGGATCAAGTTCCAAGTTGACTCCACACTCAGCACAGAATCTGTTTGGGATTCTCTCTCTACCTCTCCCTCCACTCACCCTCGCTCACTCTCTCTTTCTTTCTAAAATAAATAATAAATAAATAAAATCTTTAAATGTAAAATTGTGGGAGTAAAGTGATCAGGTTTAGTTTTATAACACTGTAATTGCAGTTGAGAGGGATTTTGAGTCGAGTCAATTTCATGTTCCCCTCTTCTCACCTCGTTAGCACTAACAGCCGCTATCTGTGTGTGAGATGTGTGTAATCACACAGGCCCCATGCTCAGTAGTGCCCCATGTATGATTATTATGTGTCTCCATCTTGAAAGACTTAACAATATTTGAACAAGTGGCCCCTTATATTCATTTTGTACCAGGCCCCTCAGATTATATAGCAAGTTCTGGTCAGCAATAATTAAATTCCCTGTTAATTAGACTGGGTCACTTGAAACACCATCAGTATATTTCTTATTTGTTTATCTGTTGGGAAATTCCCCATGGTTATGCTCATGTCTTATTTCTGAGAAGATGGCATGATTTAAATGTCTATACTGGATATCAGGAAAAGTATATCAGCCAAATGTTTGGTACAGAGCTCTGAGAAAATAACTATGAATGAGGCTTTGATATAGATCTATTTCAAAGGGATCTTATTTTCTGAATAATAAAAATGCATTTATATGGATGAATATTCTATAAGACTGTGGCAGAATATCACTATACTCAGACAAAACTATTTCCCCACATAAATTATGAGTTCAAATGGGAAGTTGCTCATTCTGTGACAAGTTGTATACTTTAGAGATCGAATTGTCTGATAATATCAATTTAAAGACAAAAACGAAGCTCAGGAAAATTTAATAATTGTACCCAATGACATTGCACATTAATAACTGATCTTAAACTTGAACTGACTCAGTTTTGCCACCTTCTTTCCCAGTCCAGATTTTTCCTTCCATCTTTTGATAAATGGTTCTAATTAGAGACAATTGCCACCATAATATTCCATGACTGAATTGTCCTACCTGATATGGAAATCAAAAGCAATTTAAGATAGATTTTCCACAGCTGTGGAACATGAGAGCTGCTCAGACCCTGGAATTAGACCACTTTGCTTCAAAGTCTGAAGCCTGTGACCTTGAGACTTTAAGAACCTCCATCCACTTGACTTTCTTGACTGTGAAGTAAGGATAACAATAAAGCCTATGTCACAGAAATTTTTTAAAGATTAAATGTGATTAATATGAAAGAACTGGACCATGACGAGCAACAACAACAGAAATTACTATTTAAAACAAACCAAAAAAATCATATGTCACATAGATAGCTTTTCATACATATCATTGACATATGCAGTAGGACAGGGTATAGTTTAAATCAAATTTTATGTTTTTGATAATGTATCTGATATGTCTAAGGGTAGCATAAATGAAAATATTAAGTAAATTATGCATTTCTGGTTTTGTCATGAAGTGTACGTAGTGTGCACACATTTGGATTAACAATATCAAAATATTATAAAAATACAAAATTAAAGTAGCTTTAAATTAGCATATTTGATTGACATTTTTAGAATAAATGTAATATATTAACTTTCCTACACCAAATATTGTGTTGGATGAACAGAATGTCAGTTCATACAATCTTGAATTGCTGGACAAACAACCTATGTTTTGGGGTCACAACATTTTTTAAAGATGCTTTTTATCACAGTAAAAGATATTATAGATAATTTTATTCCCAAATATTCATTTATAAGTGAGAAAACTGAGCTCCAGAGTGATCGTTCAAGTGTTTAATACTGGATCACACATGAAGGTAATAATAAACTTTATCCAAAACCTGAGGTATTGGTATAAATTAGATATACTGATGACATATGGCTCATTGCCATCTTTAGCAACATAGAATCCTGTCATTCTGAGATCTTATTTCCTGAGTGACTCAGAGTTAGTCAACAGGAAGTGGCAAACTCATAGAACTACAATCAATTTTTATTTTCTTTTATCAATTCCTCATATAAATGAAAAGTGTGTCTCGTGTCTTTATGCTGCACTTGTTTTAATGTTAAAAGCTATAGAATGATGGGAGGAAACATTAATTTTCAAAATAGGTCATAAAGTAATCACTCCATGGATTTCAGATTTAGGGTTTAGGGAACTGAAGCAACTTTGGCTGAGGAAAGAGAGGTTGAGCGGTTGGATCTGAGGTTTCTCTCATGTTAATATGACAAGGAGACAAGACAGTGCAAAGAAAAGATGAGAGGGGGTTAAGGAAGAAAAAGGGTGTAGAAAAATTGAGCCAGTTCTCTTCTCTTATAGTTTTCTTATTGAAAGTCAACTTTATTGAGGTATAATTTATGTACAGCAAACTGCATCCATTGAAAATATACAAATCAGGGTGCCTGGGTGGCTCAATGGGTTAAGGCCTCTGCCTTCGGCTCGGGTCATGATCTCAGGGTCCTGGGATCGAGGCCCACNTGCCTGGGTGGCTCAATGGGTTAAGGCCTCTGCCTTCGGCTCGGGTCGTGATCTCAGGGTCCTGGGATCGAGGCCCACATCAGGCTCTCTGCTCGGCAGAGAGCCTGCTTCCTCCTCTCTCTCTGCCTGCCTCTCTGCCTACTTGTGATCTCTCTCTCTCTCTGTCAAATAAATAAATAAAAAATCTTTAAAAAAAAAAAAGAAAAGAAAATATACAAATCAGTCATTCTGACAGGTGCATACAACTGTGAGGCCATCACTAGAGTCAAGGTACTGGACCCCCACATGTGTCCTTGTGCTCTTTGGGAGCTGGCCCCTCCCTGATATGCTGCAGCTGTGCATTCACACTTGAGCCTTCTGCCTATGATGCCTCTCTCCCAACCCAAAATTAACTTATCTGCTATGTTTCCCTTGAGATTTTTTAAATTAGTATATTTGCACTGTATATTCATGGGGAAATAAACAGAATAGATTTTTAAATTAATTACCCAATTTTATTTACTAATTAGAATAATTAGAAACAATTATATAGAAGAGATAATATTTAACATGTAAAATTTTCAATAGTAAAGCCAAAAGATCAGACCAAACGAAACCACACCCAAACAAAAAGACCTAGGTTTACCATTCGAAATCCAAGCTGATAGATGGGGAAAATATGTAAGTGGAGAAATTTCAGGAAGACCATTTTTTAAAAAATATTAACTCCTGGATGGATCCCTGCAGATTTGTCAAGAGTAAAAGTCATTTTCATTCTCACTGTGGTACATGGCAGAGGGAGGAGGGTCACTAAATGAGTGGAGAGATGGATAGATGGCTGAAAGAAGGGATATAGGAAGGCAGGGAAGACCACATCAAGGTCACTCACTCGTAATCATTCCAAAAATTGAAGGACTAGAAGAGAAAAAATGTTCTTGCAAAACTATATTGCCCTCAAGAGCATAGGCTTAATGTTAGAGAGATCCAGATTCAACACTAGTGATACAGTCTGTCTCTCAACTTTGTTGAAATTCATTTTAGTGATTTATAAAATGCGGCTGATAGGAGCCCCTGGGTGGCTCAGTAAGTTATGTGTCCCACTCTTGGTTTCTGCTCAGGTCATGATCTCAGGGTCATGAGATGGAGCTCCTGCACCAACTCTGCTCTCAGCGTGGAGTCTGCTTGGGATTCTATCCCCATCCTTCTCCTCTACTCCTCCTCTTCCTGCTTGCATGCATGTTCTCTCTCAAATAAATAAATAAATGCTTTAAAAATAAAAATAAATATAATGGCAATGATATTGTCAATAGTAGAGAGTTGATTTAATCATTAAAATGAGATCATGTATGTTAAGTTGGTAGAAGATGTCAGACACAAAAAAGAATGTGGACTATGATCTTGTTCACATAAAGCTCAAAAACTATTAAAACTAAGCTATGGTGGTGACAGCCAGAAAAGGTGCTATACCTGGACATGGAGAGTAATAACTAGAAGAGTACAGAGGTTTCTGGGTTACCGATCATGTTCTATTATTGTCTCATCCCAGGTAAGAGAGTGTTTGTGTGTGTGTGAGTGTATGTGTGCATACATATCCATTACTTAAATAGTACAAGCCATTTTTTATGTTATAAAAAGCAGGGAGAACACATTTAGATCTTCTTGTATGATCCTGTAAGCATCTTCACAAGTTTTTGTTTTGTAAATTACATTGGTCGCCTGTTTGGTGACAGGAAATGGGAGACAGGGATGGGAGGCCCTCCACAGAACACAATACTTCTTGATGTTTTGAAACATATGAATCAATTAGCTATTTAGTAAATTAAATATATTTTCTAAAATAACACAGAGCCAACCCCAAATTTCTACATCCTGTTATTTCTTAGTAGACCTAATCTTCAGTGACCAGGGATTGGATGATGGCGTAAAAATGAGGTGTCCAAGATACTGTAATCCAAAAAAGTCAACTTTTAGACAGAAAAATAACAGCTTCTTTTCCTGCAATGCAGAGTATTACCAAAAATATTTTTATTTCTAGGGATTTCGATTAGAAATGTCAGGTAACTCAACAAGCATTTTTAAATACAATAATTTTAGCCAATAACTGCTATTGCAGTCTATGGCAAGCAGCTGGATGCTGCTTTAACTTGCTTTTTTTTTTTTTTTCCTTTCGATCCAGCAAGAACATGACAACAACAAAATTTAACTTGAAGTAGTGTCACCAAGGAGTGGTGATTACATTCAATACCAAACAAAATTAGGTAGGGAAGGAATTATGAAGAGAAAACATTTTTAAGATCTTCTTGTAGGGCGCCTGGGTGGCTCAGTGGGTTAAAGCCCCTGCCTTCGGCTCAGGTCATGATCTCAGGGTCCTGGGATCGAGGCCCATATCGGGCTCTCTGCTCGGCAGGGAGCCTGCTTCCTCCTCTCTCTCTGCCTGCCTCTCTGTCTACTTGTGATCTCTGTTTCTCTGTCAAATAAATAAATAAAATCTTTAAAAAAAAAAATATCTTCTTGTAAAGTTTGTGGGAAAGTATGTGACAAGGAAAATGCACATGTAAATAATTTTATTTCATTATACTTGAAACATGATAGGGAGGGCTGCCTGGCTGGCTCAGTCAGTAGAGCACATGATTCTTGATCTTGGGGTTATGACTTTGAGCCCCACATTGCGTGCAGGGATTACTTAAAAATAAAATCTTTAAAAAGTTGATAGGGAAGAGAGAGTCTGAAGATGAAAAGTTTTAAGCAAAAAAAAAAAAGGGGGGGAAAGAGAACAGGAAGAAAATAGAAGCTCCTTCAGTAAGCTATGATGTACTTATTGGGATAAAGAATAGTTGTAGATTGCTTAAAATCAAAATGATAGACATGGTATTGTAGCTTTGTAATGGTGAGGACCATGTCACTTATTTCTTTTGTTCCTCTGCTAGTATAGATAGAGGTATGCAGCTGGGAGAACTTTATAAAGGCCAGGTAGACAATGTGGCAGTGGAGAAAGCAGTAGATAGAGAAGGAATCTGCTTTCTGCTGACCTTGGGCCAGTCTCTTATCTCACCAGACCTCAATGTATTCATCCATACAATGGACACATTGCTTTAATTAACCTCCACCAGTTATAAAATGCAACTCGTTTGATTCAGTTGAACACTCCAAAATTTCTATAATGAAGGATTTGTTAATAGGGAATTTTTGCTCCTGGACTGTATCATTAATTAAGCAAAGTTGAACTTTTGATCCCACCTGTAACAAATGCCTTTAGATAGCATCTATGTTACACCCAACTTACATTATATTACTGAATGTGGTATATTCTGATACAGTGAAGTGTTTTTGCACACAAAACTGTTTATTCTTGCCTTCCTAAGTATTAGCTGTTGAATATTTCAAGCTCCCAAAAAACTGTGGAATGTTAAGTTGTATTTACTAAAAGTCCATGAATGCTTGTTCTTAGAAGATGAAAATCGGCTCTAGGAAAACAAACTTACGAATGCTTTGAACCCTGAGAAAATTTTGCTGTAAGTAATAGTATGGGTGAATAATGGTGAGGAGAAATTTAACAGTTCCAGAAAACAAATGGAAAGTTCGAGAATACCACTGCCAAGAGCGAATTTAACAGCTTGTTGGGCCACCACGAGATTTTGTCTTCTGAACGGGCCCTGTAGTAGTTAGATGTGCATGCCGTCATTCTTATTTTTATTGACATCTATGTACATGCCCCTTACTAATATATCTAGGGTATTAAACCACATTTTTTTCTTACATTCTGGGTTACATATCCCATGTTATTGACCATTTTCCAGTGACTTCTTTGTATGATTTTTGAAGAAGTCTTCACCTTCTACACTGGTGATCTCTCTTGCACATGTTTGATTTTGCATCTTGCGTTTCACGTTTCGTGGAAGCCAGCTATCACTCACTAGTCACCTTAAATCATAGCTAAAATAATTTTGGATAAAGCTCATGTGATGTAGGTCATTGTTGTTTAACTGAGGTGGACATTCTACAGTCTAAATGCTGTAAAAAAAATCAATTAACAACAAAATATTTGTAAGTATCTTATCTTTGCCTACTTGATTTCCATATCTGCATTTAAAACAATGGGACTTAATTAAAATTTTATCTTGACAAATTTCTAAGTTATCTTTGGCATTCTTTCAAGGACTTTCTTTTAGGGAGGAAGAGGGTGCTTAATTAACTTTTTTTCTTGGAGATGTTTGTTAACAAGTCATCCTAGGAACCAGTCCCTGGCTATTTGGATTGCCTTTTTCAGTAATTTAAAGTAACTGGTTTACTCTTTTTTAAAAGGTCATTATTTCAGGGAATTAAATTGGGTGGCTTTACTCACAACTGAAATACTGTGGTGAGCCATTTATTTTATTGTTTTTGAATTGAGGTAAAACACACATATCAATTATTTTAACATCTGAATGTATTCAATCCAAGAAATATAATATTGCTTATTTTTTTAAAGATTATTTATTTATTTATTTACTTGACAGAGAGAGAGAGAGAGATCACAAGTAGGCAGAGAGGCAGGCAGAGAGAGAGGAGGAAGCAGGCTCCCCGCTGAGCAGGGAGCCTGATGCGGGGCTCGATCCCAGGACCCTGAGATCATGACCTGAGCCGAAGGCAGAGGCTTTAACCCACTGAGCCACCCAGGTGCCCCTAATATTGCTTATTTTTAAGCATGCCCCTCACACATATGCAGGAGACCCATGCTGTTACGGGCTGCTAGAAAATGCGGCCCATAAGGGAATGAAGCCAATATTGCATCCTTGAAACTCTGGTCCTTATTTTGGTAAGTCTTCTGGGGTTATTTATTCATGTCTCTTTGCTCCAAATGACTGCTTCTTTATGATTCTATTGCATGAAAGAGAACATGCTAATTTTACCTATTTAAATGTAACTGATAACAATAAATAGTGGAAATAGAAATTTAAACTCCTACCTACCTCCAAAACATTGGGAAGGTGGGATAGAAACAAACCTATAGGTACTGATACAGTAGTTATAAATGTTGAACTTTGGACAGTTGTATCCATTTCAGAAGGATCCTTAGGGATCTGTGGGCAACATAGGTTTGGACCATGTGCTCTTGACTCTCAAGAACTCTGTAGATTCAGTTTGATGGCTCTTACGTCATTAATAGAATGATAAACACAGAAAGTAAGTGATGTAGCTGTAGTATTTTTTATTAAACTCTTCAGTAAAAGTGATTTAGAGTTTTACTTACATTAGTTAGGAAGGACAAATTATAACCTCTCAGAAAAGTCCGTAGACAACTTAATATCAAGTTCTGGATTGGAAATCATATTTGGTTTGGCCAAGATTAAGGATGCCTGGTTTGAGCATTCTACTTTGTTGTGGCAGTAAAAAATAAGTATGGTGCCATTTTTAAAAGAAAGGAAATCTCTCAGCAGAGGAAATCCTGATTGAAAAGATTTAACATACCTGTGAAAAATAGAAAACATACTTTACAGAGTCACCTCAAATCTTGAAGTTGGGATGCCTGATATAGCCTCAGCTTTACCATAGTGAAAACTACATACATTTATAGAACACCTATCTTGTGCCAGGCACCATGCAAGTTTCTGGAGATGAAATAAACAAGTTTTGGCTTTATAGTCTTCATTTATTAGTCCATAGTTCTTCAGTTATGATGTAAAAGAACCTGATGATCTCTAAACTCTTCTAGCTTTGATAGTCTATGGAAAAATCAATAAACATATTCATTTATTCTTTCTATAAATATTTATTATGATTTAGGAAACTTGTAGGTGTTGGTGATTGGGTGAACAAGACAGGAATGTCTCTCTTTTTATGGGGCTAATATCATGGGAAAGAGAACCTGAAAAAAATAAAGGATACAATATAATTTGATTCAATAATAATTCAGTAACTGAAGCACATAGGATAATGTGATCATACCTGGTGGAGCAGTGTGTATTTCTCGAATAGAGCTGGGAGGCAAGATGATGTTGTTCAAGTGTGTATGTGCAATTAGTTTTTGTAATATGAATCTAAATATAGCCCATAAAACAAATGAATCAGAAGATCTTGGGAGACAGCTTTAAATACTGGACTCACAAATAGGATCCAATAGGAACAATCTTCTACCAGATGACGTGTCTGAGGAAATTAACCTGTTAACTTCTCTGCCCCATAGAGTAGAATGGAAACATCCAAGTTGTAGAAATTTAGCAAGTGCCTGAGAGGGAACCTAAAGCTTATACAAATACTAAGTGCTATCAAAGTACCACCAGTCATGGCGATGTGGAACACAGGCTATGGAGGTAGAAGAGCCACGCTTATATTCCAGCTCTGCCACTTACTGGGGAAACTTAGGCAAATTACTTCATTTCTCTGTGCCTTGGTATCCTCAACTGTAAAGTGGAGGTAAAACATAGTCCATATTTTGGGACGCCTAGTGTCTCAGTTTGTTGAGTGTCTGACTGTTGATCTCAGCTTAGGTCTTGATCTCAGGGTGGTGAGTTCAAGCCCTAAGTTCAAGCCCAGCATGGAGCCTACTTAAAAGAAATAAAATTAAAAATAAAAATAAAATATAGCCCCTACTTTATAAAGTTGCTGTGAGGATTAATGGGATAACCTACTATTTTAGGAATTCTAAGTTATTCTTAATATCCTTTTTAAATATAACTAACTTTAATCTGGTCATAATGTGATAAAAACACCACCATTAAGTATGCACTGATTTAAAAAAATGTAATGAATAAACATTATAAAAGATAGTTCTCTTTCTCCCTCCTTTCACCCATGACCCTTTGCGTCACACAAGTCACTTGTTAAGGGCTACATGGAAAGCATATGAGTTGTGCTGAAGAATACAATGAAAACTTTAGCTAGAGAAAAAATAATCCAAATGCTCTTCATCACCGTGTTGGAAAGAGGAAGGCTTCCTTGATATAGTAGATGTCAATGCCCTAATAGACTAACAGATAGATGACAATGGACCATGTGATGTGAATGAAGCTCAAGTTTTAGAGGATGTTACCGTAACATTTTCTCAAGTTAACTGCTGAAATGAATACATATGTTTATATGATATGTCTGGTAAATTAATTTTGTAAAGTTTAGTTCACTTAAATTATGACATTAAAAAATTATGAAACAAAACAGAAGGTCAACAAAACAATAAGCCTATTATTGTAGGCTCTTTTATTTTAACCCTAGAGTCCCAGGAGATACATGGGTGTCTAACTTTGTTCTCTATGGCTGCACATTTTTTTTCTTTTCTTTAATTATTTTTTTAATTATTATGTTCAATTAGCCAGCATGTAGTACATCATTAGTTTCTGATGTAGTGTTCAATGATTCATTAGTTGCATGTAACACCCAGTGCTCATCACGACACGTGCCCTCCTTAATACCCATCACCTGGTTACCCCATCCCCCAACCTCCCTCCCTTCTGAAACCCTCAGTTTGGTGCCCAGAGTCCAGAGTCTCTCATGGTTTGTCTCCCTCTCTGATTTCTTCCCATTCAGTTTTCCCTCCCTTCCCCTATGGTCCTCTGCAGTATTCCTTATGTTCCACTTATGAGTGAAACAATATGATAATTGTCTTGCTCTGCTTGACTTATTTCACTTAGCATAATCCCCTCCAGTTCCATCCATGTCAATGCAAATAGTGAGTATTCATTCTTTCTGATGGCTGAGTAATATTCCATTGTATATACATTGTATCTTCTTATCCATTCATCTGTTGAAGGGCATCTTGGCTTCTTCCACATTTTGGCTACTGTGGACATTGCTGCTATGAACATTGGGGTGCATGTGCCCCTTCTTTCCACGTGTCTATATCTTTGGGGTAAATACCTACTAGTGCAATTGCTGGGTTATAGGGTAGCTCTATTTTTAATGTATGACCCCACATTTTTAAAAAGCTTCCAATGTGTACCCCAGGTTACTTCAACTAAACATGTGTGATGAGCTACAATTAAATCTCAGCCACAATGTGTACAGTAATCATTTCAGGTAATAGTTTCCAGAAAGCATTTTTAAATTCTTTTCAAATAGTACTATAAACAGAGCTTACTCACGATTTTATTCCCTAGGTCAGTGATACAGAAATCTAGTCCCCTCCAAATTAAAAATTTCAGTGGTACAAAGTGAGGCTATGCAGAGTTAAAGACCTTTGCTATTCCCTTTACATTTGGGTTAGAAATCCTGAAAATACTGAAAATTCACTTTTGGATATCCTACTTTTGAATATCCTGAAAGTAGGGCCTGGAAACATCCATTAACCTTTGATTAACCAGATTTCTTTCCTTTGCTCTCCCTGTGTTTTAGTATTATCTTCTGAACTCTTTCTCCAATTATCGGGAAGAGGAGGGGCATGAGAATAAGGGGTAACATAAGAACCTGACAGCCCCAAAGAACAACACTCCATTTTCATCTCTAATTTTTCTAACTTTTGTTTCTTATCTTCATTTAAAAACTTAAAAGATAAAAAGAGTTCATATATAAACATAAATACATATAAACGTATTCTTTTGATTCCTTAAGAATGTTCGGTGTATGATATTTTTTGAAGGAAAGGGATATATTTCTTGATTCTATGAGGTTTTCCCTGGACTTTGAATATTGTCTACAAATTAAAGTTCTCAGCATCCAAGGCAAACTGTGGCATTACTAAACATAGTTGGTTTTTGTTGTTGTGGTTGTGTTGTTTTGTTTTGTTTACATTTCTCTGATATTTGTGTAACAAGACCCCATAGAACCATGAAACCAACTTAAAACAGGTGTAAGCAAAACCTTTTGATCCTTGGGGAAGACAATTTGATACATCTTTTCTTCTTGAAGCCTCTGTAGATCCACCATTCACCAGTTTTGACAGTTTTCTGTGATCTATGGCCAATAATCCCTGCTTAACTGACAAAGTGTAAACTCTTCCAGGATGGCAACTATGCTGTCCAGGTGTTAAGAAGGTCATCAAACCGGTTCACTTGTTGATATATGACAGTCATCTTGGGGATGTGTGCCTCCCCTGAAGTCATTAGGAAAAGAACAGTTCCAGAATATTCACTTAATTATGGATTTGAGTGATAAACTATAGCAAAAAGTCCTTTAAAATATAATAGCATGTGTGTATTGAGTGCCTACATAGGCCTTTGCTTATTCACATGGATATTTGATTATAAGAGGAAATAATGGAGGCAACCTTCTTGCTCTGGAAACAAAGTTGAGTATCTTGGTGTGCTACATTGTACACAGGCTGAACAGCTCTGCCTTTCGCTAGTTATTGGATCTTAGACAAGTCAGATAAGCTCTCAGAGTTTCAAGATCATTGGTAAAATGGGAAGACTAATATTTGGTCCACCCCCTTACCAGATATTAATGTGTGATTCCAACGAGAAAGAATGTGAGTGTAGAAAGTATAGAAGAATACATAAAAGTCAAAAACTTTTGCTCAAAAGTAAAAGCCTATGAATTTTAACAAAAAGTAATCAAACTCTCTTAATTGCAGACATCAGTGTTAGCTGTTCTAGCCCATGGAAGATACAATTTCAGGACAAGTTGTTGCAGATGACCTGCATCTAAAATATTAGAAAATAACTATTTATCCAAAGTGGTGGCTAAGCAGATTTACTGTTTGAGTGTGAATGATGTTTTGACCATTCTTCTTTGCTAACCATTGAGCAGTGAGGTGGGAATATATAAACATGGTAATAGTAACATCAGTATGAGGAGTAAAAAACACAAAGTATCTACAATATCAGTGGACCTGGATGTAAATGTCAATGATTAGTAAATATCACCGGGTGTAGTGTAGTAAATAGAGCAAGGTATAGTGTTGAGATCCAGGGATTAAACCCTGGAGCCAGAGAAAGCATTCTGGAGCACCCATTATTTTCTCTCCTATGTGCTCCTATACATTCACCTCCAGATAATCCATTACCTTGTTTACTTATTCACATAATTACCTGTTTACTTATCCATATCCCCCTGTAAACTCTTAAGTTTACTCTGGTGAGAAATTGTGTCTTACTCACAATTGATTCTCACATAGCAGAGTTCAGAAACAAGGCAGAACCTGGAACTAACCCTTGCTTCGGAAGGATGTTGAGGGAGTAATGGATATTTTATGAGAGGGAACTCCCAGCATAGCTCAACTGAAGTTGGTTAATTAATACTCACCAGCATTACTGAAATGGAGAGGCTGCCTCAGCTATTATATGAGTCCATGTTTTTGTCAAAACAATGATAAAAAATGGTCTGAAGTCCACAGTTAATATCAATGCAGTTGGAACATTTTCCCCTAGAGAAAGGGAGGGATAGAGGCTTTCCTCACATGGAACTGGGTAGGTCAGTGATTCTCTCCTTAGACTAGTTTCTCCACCCACCTCCCATGATGGACCTCAGTGACAGTGAACTTGAGAGAGGTTATGTGGTCTCCCTAGAGAGCTGGTGCTTGTCATACCTCAACCATCAGAGGGTAACCAAGAACTTAAACAAGTTCACCACCATCTTTCCCTAAACCTTCTGTATTTAAAGGATTTTAAGGTTCTGGTTAATGTATTTAATCTAATTTAATATAGATTATTAGTGTATATATCACAAGGAAAGAAAAAGCATTACTTTTTAAGATGGCAGCAGGGCCTTATGGCATAGAATATTCTCACATAGGTCTTTTAGACTTATTTAAGCATAATGTTTAAAATCACTTGTACACATTCATAAAAAAGGAAAATATAAGTAAAGTATACTCTTTCAGGAATTTCAAACAGTTTTTCACAATCAGAATCTGATTCTTAATAACTTTGTGACTGAGAATTGTCATACTCGATGTCTTACCCCACACAGAAGGGCCCTGTATGCCATCAAGAGTGTTGATTATGGGGTGCCTGGGTGGCTCAGTCATTAAGCATCTGCCTTCAGCTCAGGTCATGATCCCAGGGTCCTGGGATCGAGCCTCTGCATCAGGCTCCCTGCTCGGTTGGAAGCCTGCTTCTCCCTCTCCCATTTCCCCTGCTTGTGTTCTCTCTCTTACTGTGTCTCTCTCTGTCAAATAAATAAATAAAATCTTAAAAAAAAAGTGTTGATTATGTAACATTGCTTAGAAGGATGCTCCACTGATGTCTCTGACATTTTCTTCTATATGACCTACTCTTGGTGTTTTGAGGCTCATGTGTAGGCAATGATGACTTCATCCTGATTGTACCTAGCTGACAGCTCCTTTGAGAAGCACCCTAATTTCAGAGCCATTAAAGTGTGGGGAAATGTGCATTTTAGAATTGATGAAATAAGTAATTCACACCTTCATGATGAGATCTATCTTCTTTCTACTTTAAAGGCTTGAAAAAATTCAGAGTAGAAAGTACATAGATTACAGAGGCAGACATATCTCAGTTCGTATTTCTCTGTTGACTAGGTATTTGAATGAGGGCAAATGATTTAACTCCTCTGAGACTCAGTCCCCTCATCTGTAACACTTGTCTTAAAGGATTACCAGAGATAATACATACAAACAAGTTTCCTTCTTATAAGTCATTGCCCAAAAATACATTTTTTAAAAAATTTTGGGAAACAAAGCTCAATTTAAACTAGTATTTTCTCTGAATTTAAACATTTTATATGTGACATTTCCAGATGGAGACTGCTAAAATTGGTAAAGTTGTTATATCTTAAAAATTAATGGGTTACTTTTGAATGTAATGGTCACCTTCAGATAGCTTCATTTTTAATATATTTTACTTAGCAGAGAATGCATCCATGACCGTGTTGTCAACTCTTTTTTTGTTCCTCCTATCAAGAATTTGGATTTTGGCTAATGTCAAGTTGTGAATCAGCAATAAGTCAAAGAATTGGTTTTATTCTTTCTCCTCTACCCCTTATAGTCCGACTTTCAAACAAGTTAATTCGAAGACTAAACCATGGCTTAAAATGCAGTTGACCTGTTAAGGCCGTTATCTATTTTGACTAACATGTATCTTCCAGTGTAAGTGCTAATAAGACTTCCATCTCCAGTATAAGTCTTGAAAATTCAAATCATTTTGAATTCATTGTAGGTCACAGGAGATCATCATTTTCTCGTTTTACGAAACAGAAAGAGAAAGGAAGACAGAAACTAAAAGCAGTGTATGGCTTCTTCCCGGGGGTAACTGAAACTTGGGGGTCACTGGTGACCGTTGGTATTTTTTTCTTTTTGATTTCTGTTACCTCTTAACCTTGCACACTTCTGATGGATCTGGAAAACCATCTCATGTCCCATGAAACAAGAAACAGGTTCTAGTCCCTTTTACAAAATGTAAAGTGGATCTTCCCCCGAATGCCATCTTAGATTTGTTTTCCCTTCTGTCTATTACGTTAGACAAGCTGGTGAATGCTCTTATTAAAGTCCTTAACAGCTGCTGTTCGAATTGGGAGAGTTTTAGAGAAATTGAGTTTTTCAACCATTGATTCGCATGTATTTTATGATATTATGAGTTTTTATCATTCCAGTAACAGGGAACGAGCAGTCCAGAAAGAAAAACTGAGTACAAATTTCCTGCCAGTCACCCCGGTGCCCAGTGCAGTGCTTGTCATGCATAGGGCTTTTGTTAAATTCTTTTTGACTGTCACGAAAATTAGTAACAATAGGAGGGGAAAAGGAAGAGAAGAAATTAGCTATTCAGAGAATACTACTGAATTCTTTCTGAATCACACCAATAGAACAAAGCAACTGACTTATTCATATTATACCATCACCTACATTTATGGTTAGAAATATGATTCTTGAACCCCACCCAGACCCATTGAATCCAAATCCTCAAGAGCAAGGCTTGGAAATCTATACTTATAATCATCACTCTTGATGAATCTTATGCTCAGGCATTTTTTCTTCTTCAATACTGGAGGACAATAGTGCTTTTACAAAAATGCTGGACAACAAAATGATTGGAGAGGAAGTTTCCTTGTTTTAGGCTTCATTTCAAAAACGATCATTTTACGCTTCTTCCAGAGCTCCCTCATGCTTCTCATTGGGCAGAAAGAAAAAAATCAATTTTATCCTGATCTCGGGACCTAATATTCTCCAGTGCTCAGAAAACTGGGTATTTTTTAAAGTGTTAAGTTGGCATTGGTTGAGAGAAGAACGACCTCAGAAAGTCAGAAACTTTTTCTCTCTATAACAATTGCACTACACCTATTACTGTAGAGATAATAAATAATAAGTTATATTAAAATAAATATGTATGATCATCTAAAAACCAGAGCATTCCTTAAGGTCCTACTTTTTGAAAGCTTTCCATTGCAGGATGATAAAGAGATATATAATAACCTTGCCAAGTTCTATTTGTGCACTTTTCTGTCTCCAGACCCAAAATGTGGGTACCGCCATTTCATCTCTGTTTCTCTTTGTTATTAGGGTTGCATCAGATAAAGCATCACAAATAGTAAACATTATTGACTGACCGGATAGCTCAATCCCAAAGGAAATAATAGACTCAAATTCCCATGTAAGATTGTGATTAACATTTGTAGGAATGCAAGTAGAGATTTTTTTTTTTTAATAGTTTTGAATGTTACTACTTTCTTTCAGGAAAGCATGTTGATACACCATAGGTCACACACCACAATCCCACTAGAACAAAAGTTGACCATAACCAAAATAATCACATGTCTAGTATCACTAATAGATTATTGATTCATTTATAATGAGATCTTCTGCAATGAATAGCCAGTCTAAGCATGTTTTTTTCTAGTCCTTGTAAATCACTATTTGTCTGTCTGAAAACCTATTTTGTTCTGTTTGCAGAGCACCTTTCACTTGCTAATGATCTGTGCAAATTAAACAGTAAAGGGGAGAAGAGGCAAGGTTAACTTTTCAAAACTTCTTTACTCTGGGCAAACAGTAAGCAAGAAGCAATTATCCTCTGACTCTCCTCCCTCCCCACACCAACATTCCCACTGGACCCCTCTAAAACTTCCCAGCCACAGAGAAGAACAACAGAGGCAAGCTTGCGCATGCACACACCGCCGGAAACAGCAAATGGGAGGGAAGGAAAGTTTGTTCATTACACCTCCTTGCAAAGGAATACCAATTAGATAAGATGCTTTCTTAATGTTGTGTAGACTGGTGTGTGCTGGATTTCTCTGTTAAGCCACCTCAGTTCAGAGCCTGGGCATGTGCTTTGACAAGATTTTTCCCAATGCGATTCCAGTAAAGTAGAGTGAGATTCCACATCAACCAAATTTTGCATGAATGTAGGTGCTGCGGATCCAAAGAAGTAACAACTTTCCCAAAACTAGAGACCGTTTACATTACCAGTATGAGAAAGAGAAACATTTTTATGGAATTATTTTTGTTCTGCATTAAGTTTTTGTTTCCTCATTTGCCAAATTCTTTAATGGTCTTGATGGAAAAAGAGACTACAAGAAGTAGTAAGAGAGCATTTCCATCTGAATATGCTTATAGTTATTTAAGATTTATTGGTTGATAATGGCAAGTTTTTTTCTTTTTCTTTTTCTCTTCTCTTCTTTCTTTTTTTTTTAGTTGATGTACTAGAAAGTTTTCAAATTCTTTCATTTCAAAACTAAGAGCTGCTAAACACTGGGGCACTTGAGTATCTTGGGATTTGGGAATTCTATTCTTCCCTTGTTTAGTGCAGCTAGCGTTTTTGGTGATAATTATGAAGCGGATTTTGTGGTGGCTTTGAAAATGCTCAGTGTTGTAAATAGCATTTTTCTATCCAAAAATCAGAGAAAATGACTAAGTGGGTCTTTGCACGTTTTAAAGACATTGTAAGGTAACTTCTCTGAAACAAGATTTATGAATGTATAAAACTTAACAAGCGAAGAATGGATTTTTATGTGCATTCTTTCCAACATTGAATTTAAGAGGTTTTTCTCTGGACAGTACAAGAGCAAGGCCATGCATATTCCTTTTCTGCTTATTTCCCAACACCTTATACAGTTTCTAATGACACCTTTTATTTTCTTCTGAATAAATGGCATAACTGTTTTCATTTGTATTCCAATGAGATTTATTGTGTGCTAAAAGCAATTTTGTAAAGATCTCCAAACAAATTGTGCACTGTATTTCTATAAATCATATTTGAAGGCGTTCCAGGGAAATAAGTTATAGGTTTTCACCGTCCTCACCCTGCTGAGGCATGATCTCTGCCTTTCCTTCTTTTTTTTCAAATTCATATCCTTTTATCCATAGCTATTGTCTTCATCCGTTTGGGCTACTATAAAAAAATACCAAGAACTGAGTGTCTTATAAACCATGGACATTTATTTCTCCCAGTTCCGGAGGCTGTAAATCCCAAGACCAGGCAGCAGCATGGTCCCAATCTGGTGAGGGCTCTCTTCCTGGGTCACAGACAGGACCTTCTCACACTGTCCTCACATGGTGGAAGCTGCTTGGGAACTCTGCAGTGTCTCTTTTATAAAGGCACTAATCTTGTTCACGAAGATCCACCCTCATGACCGAAGTACCTCCTAAAAGCCTCCTCTCCCCATCTTGTCACATCAGGCATTAGAGTTTCAAGAGATGAATATGGCAAGGGCCACCGACATTTAGATCATAGCAGCTGCTTTTACCCCCTCTGTCAATACCCAGAAATAAGTGAAATTTCTGGATAGCCGTCTGAAAATTTCAGACGTTCAAGATGGAAGAAATAAAAGAGCACACTTTTTACTTGGAATTTGTAGTCAGGTTTAGAAATAAACCTTGACTTCAGTTTTCTGCTTAACCTGCAGATAACCTTATCAAGGAAGTTATTTGTACAAGGGAAAAAAGCAGAATAACAGGAAAACGCATAGAGTAAGCATAAGGCATTTTCAATGTCTTCTCTAGATAACAGTGTTAGAGTTTGGATGGGCTTTCTTTTTGTCATTTGTCCAACTCAAACAGTGTATTTTGCCATCTGCTTTTAAATTAAGAACCCTTGTACAACAAGGACATTATGAGATGGGAGAAGGATTGTGGCATACCACATTATTTTTATGCAATATAATATTGCTGTTTCCTTTTTGGTGTCCTGTATTTTGAAATCCAAAATCAAAATTAGTTCTAAATACAAGTTTGCTATCTTGGGCTTCTGGATGCCATCTTGCTATTTCTGTTCAATGTTGTAAATGACCAAAGGACATGTATTTTTTCTGATTTGTTTTTTCTTGAGCAACTGGTAGTTTGGCTAATGCCAGAAACCTGGTTCTGACCTGAAAACTTCCTTAAGCCATAGACCCCTGTCCAGAGTGCAAGCAGAGGAAGAATTCTTTATCTTCTCGAGTTCCCAGGAGTATGGTGAGAGGCATTATCCCACAGATGAATAGCCAGAAACCCTGCCTCATTACTGTAATCAGACCCCCCGCCCCCCCCCCAAATCCAACTTGTACTCTTGGCTGATTTCCTGGCTGGGTCGAGATTGGACACAAGGTTTCTAAATCACACATGTGCTGAATATTAATAGTTCTGGGTAGGCAAAGCCTTCGTTTAAATAATCTCAGTCATTTCTGAGAACATTGGGCAATATGGAGACAACTAACCTGCTAGTATCTCATGAAGAAATTTTATAGCAATGTTTTAATACCTGCAGTATTAATTGCTGCCTCTGACAAAGGAAGGTGTTTATATCAACAGGATAATTAAAATTAAATGACCAAATAGGTAGTTATTGGTCACCAGCAGTATTACAGCGTTGTACTAGGCATGATCGGTGTACAAAAGAGGGAGAAAGATATATCCTTTCCTTGATGCTGCTTCTCTTTGAGGTGGATTTTTACTACTGGGCATTAAGTCGTTATAGCACTGTGTCTCCTACTATTGGAATTGCTTTAATATGCAGAAATTTATTATGTGCACTTGCCAGTGTTAATATGGACACGTTTCTCATCTAGAAAAGAGATCATTGACTGTTTTCATAAACCAAATGTCCCTTCTTTTTCTACAGCGTGTTAAGCCAGCAGATGCTCTTAGCCCCACTCATAGCTCTCTACACGGAAGACAGCTTTTTGCAAACAGCTGGCCCTCTATCTGCAGGCTTTTTCTCTGGAAACAGTAGCCCTCAGCCACCTGCAAATGGGGAACAAGTAAATAAATAGGTGCCCCCTTTTTGAGATGGTTCTCAGGGATGAGTTCTACACCAAGTCTCAGAGCTTCCCAGTTTTCCACAGCAGTGACTGAATTGACAACATACACTTTATTGACTTCCTCTTCTTCCCTGACTTACCAGCCCTACCTCCTCTAGGTGTTTCCTAGTGTCATCTTGCAGATAATTGACTTGTACTGAAATCCTTGTCTTGAAGTCTGTTTCTGGAGTAACCCCAACCAAGAAAATAAACTTTTCTGATACAACCTCTTCTTTTAGGTTAAAAAAAAAAAAGGATTCTCCCAAAACATCACCATTTTCTTCTGCTTGCTCAATATGCAATTTGTCACTAATATTTGCACATTGAGGCCATTCTTGCTATTGCACCTTAGTTCTGGTCTTCTTCCACTCCTGCCTGGATTACTGTGGGAGAATTCTTAACAGAATTTCTGCTTCTGGGTTAGAGACTCTTTAGGTAATCTTATAAACCATGGCCAGACAAAATTTTCCAGTCATCTATTGGTTCCATGGTTTTAGCATTTAAGACTCTTCTGAGGTTCCTACACTCACTATTGTAGTAATATCTAACCCAGGTTCATGGTTTCAAATATCTATGCCCCAACTCCCAATAATTACACTTCCATATTGATCCTTCCTCTCACATTCCACTTTCACACATACCACTACCTATTTGATATCTGTACGGGGGTGCCTGCTAGACATTTCAGATTCAGGATGTCAAGGCAGAACCTCTGATCTTCCCCTCCAGACCTGCTCTTTCTGCAGCCTCGTCCACCTCAGCTGATAGCAGCTACATTCTTCTACTTGCTTAGACCGAAAACTTTGGAGATAGTTTGATTCATCTTTTCCCCACCCCAGGCCCCACAATCCACCACAATCCATTAGGACTCCTCATGTCCCTAACTTCAAAATATATTCAGGAAACTAACTACTTCTCACTCTCTGCACAGGGAAAATTCTGGCATGAGCCAGCATCGTATTTGACCTGGATCGGTACACTTCCTTGGTTGTTCCCTCTGCTTCTTGTCCTGCCTTCTTCCATCTACTCCCCAACACAGATGACAGACAGCTCCCTGAAAACTTGGGTCAAATGATGACCCTCTCCTGCAAAAAGCCATGCAGTGGATCCCTTTCTCACGCAGGGTGAAGGCTGATGTCCTTGCATGCTCCTGTAAGGGCTGACTTGAAGAGTTCCTCATACCACTCTGATACCTCATGTTCTACTTTCCCCTCTCTCATGTCACTATGGCCACATTCACTCATTAATTAATGTATTCATTAATCAATATATTCATTCACTCAACAAATATTTCTTTTTTAAAAAAGATTTTATTTATTTGACAGAAAGGGAGAGAGAGGGAGAGAGATCATAAGTAGGCAGAGAGGCAGGCAGAGAGAGAGGAGGAAGCAGGCTCCCCGCTGAGCAGGAAGCCTGATGTGGGGCTCGATCCCAGGACCCTGAGATCATTACCTGAGCTAAAGGCAGAGGCTTAACCCACTGAGCCATCCAGGTGCCCCTTATTTGACAAATATTTCTAAGCATTTGATTCTATGTCAGCCATGTTCTAGGCATTAGGGATACATATAAAATAAGGCACATATGTTTCCTGTCTTCTTAAACTTAGGTTTAGTAGCTTTTAAAGTGTGGTTGTTTTAACGTGCAATTCTAATCAACTATACGTCTCAGGTTTCTTCTGCAAGGCCTTGTGTCTCAAACCCCCTGTCCGTGCTCCAGATAGGAAGAAAGAAAAAGAAGAAAGCAAGGAAAAGACAGTGCCTATAGCTAGAAAGAAAAACTCTCCAAAAAAAAAAAAAAATCCCCATAACCTATTGGGTCCTCCGTGGTCAAACAGTGCCATTTGGCCACCTTCGCTGCAAGGGATGCTTGGAAATGCGAGGGTTTAGGAGGATTTGTTGCTGCCATGAAAAAAATCATGTGTTCTTGACACACCCCCAGTGGTCGGTTAAGAAGAAAGGGAGAATATACCATATAGATAAATAGCAGTTTCTACTGTGGTGGGTGTAAAATTACCTGTGCTTTACACTGAGTCTAGGTCCTGCCCACTTTGGAGCATTTTAATCAGAAAAGCATTACTACACTCACTTGTTTTTATATTAGAATAAGGGCTATTTATTACCATCAGCTCAGGAAATGACCCAGTGTGGCCTTGTAAGACAGAATTAATTTGCAATGACTCCAGCTGAAAGTTGGCTGCCTTTTAACTTAATAACTTGAGAACTGTCAGTATCCTTTGAAGTTAATGATAGTTGTAAAGTGCAAATAAAAATTTTCCGAAAGGAAATCAAACTCACTAAGACTAGTAAATGAATGCTCTGTCACTACAACCATTAATGTGTGTGTGAGGAGGTGGGGTGTTAGGGAGTGGGACAGAGTTTAGAATTACATTGTTATTTTGTCTTGTTTTGTTTTGGCTTTTGGATTCTAGAATATCCAACAAGTTCTCCCCCCTCGGAAATGAAATTTGAAGCATTTAATTGGCTTCTGGTTGGCAGGTAGAATATTAGCCACAAAGATATTTTGTGTGAGCATTTGTGTTGGAAATACTTAAAATGTGAGTGTCATCTCTGGTTTAAATGTATTTAACAACACGAGGTAAATGAATGCACAGTTACTTCAGTCTTTCTGCCGGAGGATGTGATTTTCTGAATAGGTATATGGATCCCCATTTTAATTAGCTTTCATTTTCTTTAATGAGCAAAGTAACTGGCTGAACCAAGCATACAAGATTTATCAGTATAGAAATAGCAGGCAACTCTTTGTCCAAGGTACGCGAAGTAGCAAACGGGCCATTTCAAGCAATCATCAGGCACCATGTCATGTACGTGTGAAATGCAACCCCTTCTAATTTCAGTCCCAGGCTGTTAGCAGTGTGGAAGCTCCTAATAAAGCTGGAGAAACTTTCTCCTATTGGAGCATCCTGGCCTTTCATTTCAATGATGCCACTCAAAGTTTGTTTCAGCAGGAAGTAGCACTTTTGATTTTTTTTCATGTTGCTCATTTGAGGGTTTATTTCTTCTTAATTTGCTGATCCGAAGAGATGCCAGATTGACATCCCTGGGGACTGCAGTTTCCTGTTGGTTCCTGTGCAAATGAAGGCAGCAAGCAGGAGCCCTATGCTTGCTGCATTTCTTGGTGACTTTAGGTTTCCAGAGGCAGAAACTTAACACCCTCCTGGAACCTCAGTTGAAATCCTCTGCCCAGCACCGCCCCCAAAAGACACAACCATCAAGTTAATTTCTTTTTTTTTTCTTTTAAAGATTTTATTTATTTATTTGACACAGAGAGAGAGATTACAAGTAGTCAGAGAGAGGCAGGCAGAGAGAGAGGAGGAAGCAGGCTCCCCACTGAGCAGGGAGCCCGATGTGGGCCTCGATCCCAGGACCCTGAGATCATGACCCGAGCCGAAGGCAGAAGCTTTAACCCACTGAGCCACCCAGGCGCCCCCGAATTTCACTAAGCTTGGGTTAGGAGAAAGTATTCTTTCTCATGATGCTTTTCGCAAAGGCAACCTTTTCAGAACTCCTGAAAACTCCTGTTTTCTATAATTCAGTGTTTCTGAAATGGCCTGGTTGTGAGAGATATTGTACTTAATGAAAATGTAGGTTTTCAGATCTTCCCTTGGAGATTCTGTTCACTAAGGCCTGGTGTTGGCCAAGGTTCTGCACCTCCAGCAAGTATCTCAGGTCGTTCCTATCACCGGGCTAGCGGAGGAAGCGCTCCGCCTGTAGAATGGGAAGCACAAAGGCTCTTAGACTAAAAGCACAAAATTTCGTATTCTTCTTTACGTTTCTCATTTCTTCATTATGAAGTGTTTATTACTGGGATCCACTTATAAAACATTTAGTACACCCATAACAACATGGCTGTTGCAGCAGACCGTTTCTGTCTTCATAAAATGGAAGAGCTTTAACAGCAAGGAAAATTAGCAACAACAACAACAACAACACCACATTTATTTATTTAGTTTATTTTTTTTTTTAAAGATTTTATTTATTCATTTAACACACAGAGAGAGATTACAAGTAGNACAACAACAACAACAACACATTTATTTATTTAGTTTAAATACCAGAAGTATTTAACGGCCCCTAAGAAGCCCTTGATGGGTAGTTAGAGGCCATCTTCTTTGTGCTTTGTCACTAGCAAAATGAAAACACAAACACAACTATCCATCTTTTCTTTTCTTTTTGTTTTTTAAGATTTTATTTATGTATTTGACAGAGAGAAAGAGCACGAGCGGGGGAGCGGCAGGCAGAGGGAGAAGGAGNTAGTTTAAATACCAGAAGTAGGGCGCCTGGGTGGCTCAGTGGGTTAAGGCCTCTGCTTTCGGCCCAGGTCATGATCTCNTCTTTGTGCTTTGTCACTAGCAAAATGAAAACACAAACACAACTATCCATCTTTTCTTTTCTTTTTGTTTTTTAAGATTTTATTTATGTATTTGACAGAGAGAAAGAGCACAAGCGGGGGAGCGGCAGGCAGAGGGAGAAGGAGAAGCAGACTCCCTGCTGAGCCAGGGAGCCTGCCGCAGGGCTTGATCCCAAGACCCTGGGATCATGACCTGAACTGAAGGCAGACACTTAACAGAATGAGCCACCCAGGCACCCCTATCCATCTTTTCTTTTTTTTTTTTTCTTTTTTTTTTTCAAGATTTTATTTTATTTATTTGACACAGAGAGAGATTACAAGTAGGCAGAGAGGCAGGCAGAGAGACAGGGAGAGGAGGAAGCAGGCTCCCTGCTGAGCAGAGAGCCCGATGTGGGCCTCTGTCCCAGGACGCTGAGATCATGACCTGAGCCGGAAGCAGAGGTTGTAACCCACTGAGCCACCCAGGCGCCCCCCTATCCATCTTTTCTTGAATGGTCATACTATTCAGAGGAATCATGGTTGTGGAAAGATACCTTTTCTAAGAGAACTAGGTTTATTTTACTGAGACATATGGGTATGCTAAATGGTTTGGACATGTTCTTGGAAAGCACAAGAAGATAAAGTAGCCGTCCTCAACTCCGACCCGACAAAAAGATATCAGAGTCTAAGCACAATTTTAATATGACGGCAAACAACATGCTGATGAGTTTCATAGTAGTAATTTTCTGCCTGTTGTAACCATCTTGGAAGACTTGCCAGGACAAGATCATGAGGCATATAATTCTTCCGGAGTAAGGCCATGTATTAAAATTCAATCCAACAATAGATGTGAGTCTATCTTATAGTAGGTGATGGATATATATTTAAAATCATTAATCTTCCAAAGCTGTAACTCATAACTTTTGATACTCTGATATTATCCTGAGAATTTCATTTAATCTCCCTGGATCATGTGGCTTACAAGATTTTCTTTTGCAGCTGCAAAATTACTTGATAGTTTATCTGTCATCATCTTCTCTTACCCAACACATCTCAGAAGCTGTTGATGGGTGTCTCATAGTCACTACTGGAGTATAATTCCCAATTCTTGCCTCATCCTGGATCTACTAAAAGATAGCATCAGTCCTTAAATATTCAGTTGCCTTTCAAGTGAATGATTTGTAAAGCATTTGAAGTCTGCAAAGATCTGCACAGAAAGAGACAGGCCGATATATTCTAGTTTTTCCTACTCTGAAATTTCTTCCTAGACAATTCTTGTCTTAAATGTGGTGGGAAATGGTTAAAAATGTACTGTTGTTTAGACATTACCAAATTAAGTTTAATTGGAGCCAAATTGACATAGACGATTTGACTGTTTGTGTCTCACTTTGTAAATTAATCCAAAGTTTGTTGTTTACCAGATAGTACTTCAAACTTAGAAATTTTCTTATTGTATATCAGTATAAAACAAAAGATACATTTTTTAATTTGAGAAATTTGAAAATACTTTCAGATTTCTGTATCTGCTAAAATATATATATATATATATATATATATATATATATATATGAATCACAACAACCCAGCCCCAAGAGTTAAAAGTTTCCCTCATTGTCTTTTATTCTGAGGCCTTGCAGATTTCCTTCCCAGTGAATTACCCCAGTTGACTTACAAAGTAAAGATGCAAAAATGCTATTGTAAGAAATAGTCCAACTTGGGGGAAGAGGCCTGAGTGGCATTTGGGACATGCTTAGGTGGTCTACCTCAGCCAAATTTCTAAGAGATTTAGCTTATCTCTGCATGAGGCTACAGAATTCAATATTATTTATCTACTTTTGAAAGAGTTGGAAATAACCTTCATATGTAAGAGAAAGGAAATGGCCATATATAGGCAAGATAATCTGGAGACACTTCTTAGAAAGTACAGATGCCTAGATTCTATCCCAGACCTACCCAGTAAAAATATCCATGTGGAAATTTCTGGGAATTGTACTTTTTTTTTTTTTTAAATAAATACCCCTGGTGATTTTTATCATACTGTAAACTTGGGAATCCTCTCACTATTACATCTGTAAGGTCGAACTTTATTTATTATATTCCACTTCTAGAGAATTTGTAATAAGGAAATATTCACAATAAAATACTTAATGCCACAAAAATAGAATATAAAACTATATAGACAGTATAATCAGAATGTATCACAGAGGAAATTAGAGTATCCTTATAAAAGCTGGCCTCAGATGTGCTCTTTTCATTTAGGAAAATACCTGGGTGTAACTGGGAAGGCTTAATGTCTGCTTGGGAAGAGGACCAGCATGAGACAAAGCAAAATCGAAAAGATTGCAGGAAAGTGGCAGGAACTTTTAGACCCCTGGGTATCCCTTAGGGCAAGGACTAGCATGTTTAAATGGAAAAGGAAGGGAAACTGAGCGAGAGATTCAGACTGTAGAGACAAATGATTAACTCTTTAATGAGGTTTTCCAGATAGTGTGGATAACCAAGACACAGAAGGCCAGGGATGTCCACTATTAAAAGTCAAACTCTTTACTATAGGGTGCAGTCCTGAACTGCCCTGTAATCCCCTCCCACGCCCTAACCTTCAGTGCCCATGCTCTGGGAGGACCGAAGATAAAGGAACTGGTACACTCCACGGACACGTCGATGTGAGCAGAGAGGAAAGAACATTGGCAAATCAGAATGACACAGTGTAATAGATGCAAATATGTAGGCATTTCAGTTGTCTTCCCGAAGGGGAGAGTGACACCAGAAACCTAGAAGATCTGGGTAGTCCCGTGTAGTTGACATTCTGGCTGCGCACATGCGCACACACACACACACCCACACCCACACACACAACACATGAGAAAGACCTAAAGAACGAATGGCAAAAGGTAGAAAGGTTATCTCCGCACACTGAGATTAAAAGTGATGCATATCTCATTTTGTTGTTTTCCTCCAATGAGCATATATTACCTATCGAACAAAGGGGAAACGGTGATTAAACTTTGGGAAAATAAAGATAATTTTCAGGTGTTTTGCAACAGAAAAGTCCTAAATTTGATAGCAATTAAGCCAAATCTAATACTCAATTGAACTATGCTACTAGTTAACATTTTAGAAGACCTTTATTGGTCAGTCAGTGATAAATACAACCAAATCCCCGGGCTCTACACAAAATAATTTACACTGAACTGTTGGATGATGCATAGATTCCACCGGTTCAAAGTTAGGAAAAACATTGTAATGATTTTATATTCATCTGTACAATTCTTTTTGCTATCAATCATACAGTGACTCGTGGCTTCTTTTCCTTCTTTTAAAGATAACTTTTTCTCTATTTAAAGAATAATACTTACAAAGCACTATTGTGTTTAGCCCCAAGCATGCAGTTTCTGCTGTCAGGTAAAGTGAGTTTGAAGGCTACTTCTACCCCTTACTCCTGTGTCACCTTGAGTATGTTATCTTCTCTCTCTGCAGCTGTTTATCCATCTGTAAATAGGGGTAATGATGCTTTTTATTCCGTAAGGCTTTTGTGAGGATTACACAAGTTAATGCATGTAAAGGGCTTAGCATAATCTGTAACCAATTTTACAAACTACATTAACTATGCTTAGTATTTGTTCATAATAGAAACTTCTGGAAAAGAGCATTCGGAAGGAAAGAAGCATCATCTAAATTCTTACTTCAAAGGCTAGAGGTACTATCATTTGGGTAAATTTTCATGTTTCTTTTTTTAAACAAAAAATACAAAAATGGACCCTCGTCTATGTATGGCATTATAATCAAATTGTTAAACTTTATATAGACTGAATAGTTTATCTGTTACTAAATGTATTTCCAAAACATTATTTCCAGTGGTCACATGCTTTTGCATTTATAAAAGCATCACAATTCACTTAAATGATATCGTATTGTTGGATTAGCTGTTTCCAAATTATTGATATTTTTAGAAAACTTCACTGCCTATTCTTATAATTAAATATTTGTGCATATTCCTGATTATTCTCTTAGACTCAATTTTAGAATTGGAATTGCTGAACGAAATGGTATACTTTTGTGTGTTTAGTATGTGTTTTATTATGTATTGCTGAAGTCCTTCCAGAAAGTTTGTGCCAATTATCACTTCTGATCATAAGTGAAATACTCCGTAAACAATAAGCACATTGTTTCGTTTTGCTAAAAAGAAGGGCAGTGACTTTTAATGTTTTGCTTATATTTTATTGAGATTGAAAAAACTGGCTACTATTTCTTATATATTGCATGTACTTGAATCTTCTAAAGATTGTTTTTTTTACTTCTTCAATTGTTAAATTCACTGGAGTGACATTTATTGAGCACCTACTGCTGTCAGGCATATTGCCTGGGGTGAGGAGTGTGCAGAGAAGGGCAGCTAAAGTCGATGGTATTGAAGAGGGATGAAGACTACTGAAATTTGCATGGTTCCTCTGGGGCCTTGAAGATGCATATTAAACTTCAGAAATCAAGGAATCCCTCATGGAGCTGCCCTTCTCCCAAGTAAAATGGACCCAAAAAACAGGGAGATGTGACAAGTCCCATGCAAAGGGAACTGATACTTCTTGAGCGTATTTCAAAGAGATAAAGAACTCCAGTTTTCCTTATTAAAAACAGTAATTGCTTTCATTTGTTGGACTTACAAACTGTGACAGACTTACCATCATTTTCATCTGTGTTTCTCAACCTTTAGTCTTTTGACATTTGTAATTCCTGCCATATCTGCATGCTATTTCTCCTTAAATTGAGCTCCTATGTTTATTTTGTTAAATTTCGTTTAAAAAGAAACTCTCTATCATAAATGGAAAATCACTAATATTTACCACATATAAATATAATAAAAATACGTGCTTGTATGTGTACCACCTAAAATCGTCACAATCATCCCCCCCCCCCCCCCCCCCCCCCCCCCCCCCCC